>JASSUY010010079.1:0-29466 GCA_032466535.1 Forpus xanthops | reverse complement strand
CTGCCCCTGGCAGGGGGGTTGGAACTAGATGATCTTAAGGTCCTTTCCAACCCTAACTATTCTATGATTCTATGACTCCAGTATTACATTTTCACACAGTATATCGAAGCATATCTTGATTTAAAATCTGATCGTAGTCTGGAAATATCACTTGTGAACAGTGTTTTCTTTGTGAATCATTTACTGCAGTGCTGTGTTTCCTGGCACGCGTCCAAGTAAAAAAAAGAAAAAGTGTAAACAGAACTTTGAAATTAATTTGTCATTTTTTACTACTCAGCACAAAGTACAGCAGAAATATTCCATTTATTTTCTATAACCTATGCTTTCTGCGTCGGTTATCTTTTATGGAGAAGTAATGAGTCAGGTACCTGAGAATCGCTTAAGAAAATTCTTAATATTTGTATTTATCAGGTCATACTCCTTTTTTTCTTCTGGTGAACATCTATTTCTTAATGTTTGAAACAGGAACTCGTTTAAAACTCTGCATATGTTCTTATTCTTTTGTTTTAGTATAGCTAATTATATATAAAGATTTGAATGCCATTTTGTAAGTAGAAACCTTAAATGAGGATGTGATTAATCAGATTAATGGAGATCAGGCTTCATTTTTGCTCAGGCAAAACATCATGGATATGGGCATCAGCCTTTATTGGTCAAGTGATAAGTTGTCCTCATAAATATTGGTCCCGTTATCTGGATATACTTATGTGCTGTCACACATCCAGAATTACTGCCCCGTGTGTAATAAGAAGTACCCGGGGCTTCAGTGACGTAATTTGGTCTCTGTGTGTCTCCTGTGGAAAGTACATGGGTCATAACAAGAGGCAGGGGGCAGTTGTGGCAGGGGATCTGGAGGAAAGAGTTTGGCAAGAAGCTGCGCTAGGCCAATTTATTCTTATGGACTGTTTGGAGTTAGATCACTAGAAATTGTTGGTTTGTTCAGAGTGGACAAAACATTCTTTGCTGGAGTTATTAACGCAAATACAGGCAAAACCTCCGTACATTCATCTAACAGCGGTAGAAGAGTTGCAGTTGCCAAATCTTTTTGTCTCTTAAGAGTTAGATTATGATTCCCTTATGCTGAGTAATGTTTTCCCATTTGAAGTAGTCCTATTACTATCACAGAATCATACAATCTTAGAATGGTTAGGTTTGGAAAGAACCTTAAGATCATCTAGTTCCAACCCCCCTGCCATGGGCAGGGATGCCTCACACTAAACCATGTCACCCAAGGCTCTGTCCAGCCTGGCCTTGAACACTGCTAGGGATGGAGCATTCACCACTTCTTTGGCCAGCTTTTTCCAGTGCCTCACTATGTCTCAATGTAGTAAATATATCAATGTAATAGATAGTTATATAAATATCTACCCAATTAGAGATTAACATTATCCAAAGTTAGTAAAGACAATAAATATTAAAAGAATCTTACATATTTCCTCAGTAGGTAGTCTTCTGGATGTAAGAATTAGGCCCTATTCCTCCAGTCTGACTAGTAGCAAAAAAATCAAATCCTGTGCAGAATACCTGTTAGATCAATTTAAGGAATGAAGAAAAGACAACATGGAGTTCTCTTTTGAAACACACCTAAGCTTGGATTTTTTTTAATTGGGAAGAGATCTCCCTAAAAGCTATATTTAAGATTCAGTTGCATATCTGTGTTGTGGTTTAAGCCCAGCCACTAACTCAGCCCCACACAGCTGTCTACTCAGCCCCACCTCCCCCAGGCAGGATGGGGAGGAAAATTGAAAGAATGTAAAACCCACAGGTTGAGATATGAGCAGTTTAATAACTAAGACAAAGTAACATACACAGATAATAGAAAGGATACCTACAGTAACAATAATAATAAAAGGAAACAAGAGAAGAAATGAAAGCTCAGAAAACATAGGTGATACACAGTACAGTTGCTCACCACCTGCTGATTGATGCTTAGCCTGATCTGAGTAGCGATCTGTTCTTCCCAGGTAACTACCCACAGTTTATATACTGGGCATGATGTGCTGTGGTATGGCATAGCCTTTGACTAGGTTGGGTCAGGTGTCCTGTCTCTGCTCCCTCCCGGCTTCATGTGCTCCTCCTCACTGGCAGAGCAGAAGAGACTGAAAAGTTCTTGATCAGGGTAAGCATTACATAACAACAACTGAAAACATTGGTGTGTTATCAGCATTGTTTTCAGACTAAAGCCAAAACATAGCATTACATCAGCTACTAGGAAGAAAAGTAACTGTTACAGCTGAAACCAGGACAATTTGGAATATGCTATGTTATGTGTAGGAGAAAAAGCCTTTAATAGACTTTTTTAGAGGATTAAAGGTTGGATTTTGCTGTAATTTACAATGGAACTATGTGAGTGATACATGATTATTAAAACCTGAGAAAAGTTATCCTACGAGACATAAAAAACTTGTTTCTGTTCTTTCTTCAGCTATTATTGTGTATAGGTTGCCCTGGACCTGGAAGTGCAGCAAAGCCCTAATGAAGTTCATACATGCTGGATTAAATACCATAGCTATGATTCTCGCAATTGTTTCTATGGTAGCAGTGTTTGAATACCACAATGCCGGTAACATTCCTAACATGTACAGTCTGCACAGCTGGATCGGGCTGACTGCTGTTATATTTTATTCTCTCCAGGTCAGAATGTAACTGTATTTATAAACAGTTTGTAAACTTGAATAATGTATTGAGTAATTCAGGCACAAAAGGCCCTCACTAAAACACTGTAACTACTTGGATATCCATTCTGCATTCTGTGATGTGGCAAATTAGCAAATGTGCGAATACAGGATCCTTGACTACAAAGAAAAAATGTATTTTAAAACATATTTTGTTTATTTGCTCAGATAATTGTGGTTTATTTGCTAATCAGTTATACAATATTGTGTTTCTAAGCTCTATACACTGCTAAAGTGAGACAAATTATTTGGTTTGTTTGCAGCATATTTAAATACAGTGAGGGATTTCAGTAAGGAAGTCTCAAATGAAGTAACTAGTTTTCCTTTTTTACAGCTATCATGATTTTAAGTAATGACTTGCTGGCCTCAAGACTTTTGTTTATCAGCATAACAATGCAGCAGGTGGCAGAGCAGATTGAAAGGATCTGACATCTGAATGAGCTGCTAACCAGCTTTCCTGAATTGGCAAAACTTTTCTGAATGCTCATGTGCATGCTTTTAACTGCTCCTATTGGCAGAGAATTAGAGTTATCACAATCTAAAATGAGCTAGTATTGCATTTGGCAAGAACAGGAGCAGGCATGCCCTGACTTTTAGCAGACACATACAGACGTGATGTTTCTGCATACATGTTCTGAATCGCCTATATTGTATGATGACACTATGGAAATTTATTTTGTTTCCTTAAATTGTGACTCTTCATTTTTTTGCCAAAACACCAAAAAGAAATAAGACTTAATTATCTGGTGATCAAGCACAAAAAATCCCCATCTAAGGAATTTGGGTTCTGGACTTTCATCCTTCACTGCTCAGGCTAGCAGGTACAGGCAATACTGTTGAAACGGGGATTTTAACACTTAGAAAAGAAGAAAGCATATTGCAACATTGTCAAGCATATTGTTTATAGCTGAACAAATGAATAAGAATGAATGAATAAGAAAGAACAATGTTTTCCTTGTTCTAGTCAATAATGCAGTTATTTCAGGGAAATCTGCGCTGCCACTATACTGGGTATCATAGTTTTTTCTAATGGTTAAGACAAAGAATTGTGAATAAGAACTTAATTCTGATTTTCCTTTTGCTACTATAAACATGATCAATGGCACTTAATGCCTTGCCTGTCTCACCAACAGAACTCTGGTGTTACTTTCTCCAAACTGAGATGTATGTCCCCAGTCAGAGATTGCTGTTTGTTAACTGATTGAGCACTACTGTTAAAGTATAGTTGTAAAGTCTCTGTTAACAGAGAAGACCTGTGCCATTTGCCAGAAATGACATGTCAATCTCAAAACTGAAAAGTTATTGGGGGGGCGGGGGGAGGTGCTCACATAATGTTATACCTACACAAACGATAGCGTAAATCTACTGTATTTAAGCCAAATGTATGTTAATACAGTAAAACACGAGAACATAAATTTAAGAACTAGGCAGAAACAGACTAGAGATTGGCTCTTGGGAAGCAATATCTCTGGAAAGTACTCAAAGATGACATGAAGCCCAAAATGAATTCTCATGATTCTGTGAAAACAAAAAGTAAATCCTAATAAGAGATTATCTTAACCTTCATACATGGCACTAATGAGATGAATATAAAATCCTGTGGAATAAATTTTTTTGAAGTGTACAAAAAAAAAGCAAAGAAAAACTGAAAAAGTAAATTGAGAGCTGGAGAAACTGTCTTCCAGTGAAAGACTTAAAAAGCTTCAACTGTTAGGTTCAGCTGTTAGCAGATCTAAACAAGATTAAGAGAGGACTTGATTATGGCGTATTAAAAAGCTTTCCAGTGAGAAAAAAACAGGCTCTTTTAATATAGCATAGGAACTAAAACCAAGCACTGAGACTGGAAGTTAGAGTAAGATGAAATGCAAATTTATGCACTATTTCTAATTTAGCAACAATGGTGAATAATGGCACAACAAAATAAAGAAGGGATGCAACCTCAGTATGAATGGGTAAGCCTGTGACTCAACCATGTAACACGATAGGTTATCTTCTTGTCACAAAATAAGTGCTAATAGGAGGACTCATGTCCCCTGAATAACCTCATGCCACTCACGCTAACAAGGTAAAATTATTTAGTCCACTCGAGTCAAAAGGTGAGACTGCATTCTAATCCCATGACAATGTGTAAGTCTGTAGTAGAAGCAGAGAACAGGACTTGAAGAGGCTGCAAAAATCTAGCTCTTCAGAACGTTATATTACTGAATTAGCAGCACTGAAAATCTGTTTCTGGTACTTAGTTTGGTTGCAGTTTTGGCATTACCAATAAGTCTGGACACTGATATTAGGTGGGATTATTTATAAAATATTTCATGTCCGCTTCCTAGGTGCTAAGCCAGAATTATTGCTTTGGTTTTGAACAGAAACACAATCAGAAATAAAAATGCCAATTCTTGTCAAATTTGTACCTGACAACATCTCAAAATGGAATCTTTCTAATGATTTTTATTCTGCTTGAGAAGTTCACCTTGCTTCCCATATAGGTTTAACTATAAATCTGTTTTGTGTTTAGCTTTTCTTGGGTTTCGCTGTCTTTCTGCTCCCTTTTGCTCCAGTTTCCCTTCGAACAGCAGTTATGCCAATACATGTTTATTCGGGTCTTACCATCTTTGCAACGGTGATTGCAACAGCTCTCATGGGAATCACAGAAAAGCTTATATTTTCCTTGTAAGTATTTTTCCCCATTTGTTTATCAAGGTTATTCACTGCAAACTCTATTCCATTTGCACACAATAACAACCATTGAGTATTTCACCGTTTTCTTTTGCTTTGTTTTGCTTTAAAAAGACCTCCTACCTAGCAGGTTTCTGCTGTTTCTAGACCAGGATCATCTGTAAAACAACTGATCTTATTTTTTTTTTATCTTCCAAAGGCGCAGTAATCCTGCATACAGTGAATCCCCACCAGAGGCAACTTTAGTCAACTGTCTTGGTGTTTTGCTTGTCATATTTGGTATATTTATTTTGTGGATGGCAAGCAGGCCCTATTGGAAGCGCCCCCCAGAAGAGAATGCTAAAGCGCTGCTGACTACTGGAGGGACTTCTGAAGGCACAGAAGAAGAATCCACAATGGCAGGTGGTGGCAATGCAGATGAATCTGATCTGAGGATCAATAGTGAAGCAGCCAGAAAACAAAACCTCAAACTTGATGAAGCAGGTCAACGATCAACAATGTAAAGACAATACACAGAATAACAGTATGGTTATACTGCCAGCCCGCCCCTCCCTCACCACTGTTCCTTATGATTTAGTTACATTGATATATAAATAGGTTGGGGTTTTATTTGCTGTACAGCTTGCTCAAAGATAGTCAAGTTTTCTGCATATGATTTAAATTCAAGTAAGTCCCAAACATATTATATAGGCTCATGCTCATTCCTCATTTAAAAAATGAGAGTGTGAATGTCATAACGGAAGAATCACATAACTGGAAAATGTTCTCCATATTAACAAGATTGAGACTAAATTTTGTTCTGAGTGATTTTGTAGGTTATGAATCAGAGTCGTGAAGTATATCCAACAGCAGAATTTAGTTGCTCACACATAATTTTTCTGGTAATCTTTATGTTTTGAAAGCCCTGATTTCTCAAGTTGATTAACCCCCTTCACCAACTTCTAAGATTTGAGGTAATTAATCACATAGCAGAGTGGCACCATAAAAATGTTTTGTCTTTATTTGGAAAGATACAGACACACACTTAGAAAAATATGTACCGCTTAAACCAAGTCTTCCTTTTATCCCAGATGGCAGCATTTTCCTATATTTGATTGCGCAGTTCTCTTGATTTATGGCACTAGACTAGAAATTAGAAGCAGAGAAGAAAGCAGGGAAGACTGCTAGCAGTCTCACAGAATAAAGGATCTTGAAGTGAGAAATGCTTCCTCTAGGAAACTGCTGAGCTTTGCTGATTTGATTGAAATGCCACCTGTTAACTAAAAGCCAATTTTTACATCTCCACACTGGTGTCAAAATCATCAGTTATGCGCATGAAGACATACTTTAGTCTATAAGCAAACTATATAAACTCTTATGACTTTTTTATTTGAAATTAAATTGTTAAATAATTCAATTTGAGCCTCTACTGGCACTTTACTTTTATAGCTCTTTCTTTACTTTTATAGCTCTTCCTAATGAATGTATTACATTCATTCATTACTTTCACAGATATAAACAGTATTTGTATTTTTTACTACTGGAGAAGAATAATTATAGTAGATTATTTTGATTGCAGGTGCCCAAAAGAATGAGTCTTCCCATTATAATCTCTTGTAAAAGCTGCAGAGCCCACTGCAAGTCCAAATTTATCATTGTTCATGTTGCAATATAGACAGTTCCAGACAACATATGATTTCCTATTTTTTTAAAAACTGTGTAATTTTATATCTACTTCAGCTTTTTTAAAATGTTTAAACACATTCAACTTTAGGAAATATGTTATTTTTGTAGTTCGGTGTTGTATTAGGACAATTTTGGTCATGAGTTCCTTTGGATCTTCTCTAAGAAAAAACATCTGTTGTTTGATTTATAATAACATTTAATCATTTGGTGAATGCAGTATAGAAAGCTAGCATAGTGAATTACTCAGAAAACTTTTCTGCAGTACCATTTGGTACTCAAGGATTACATCCTAGGGTTCTGTGCTTTCACATAAATATGTTTGCAGATGGCTGGGACCCACCTAGCATTAGTGAATTGTTTCATTTAAGAAAACTTCTGCTTCTAAATGCCTTACTGTAAAATTCAGGTATGACAGGAGGAATACTAAACTATTGTGTGAGCACAAATAATACAAAACTACTCCCACTACCATTAATAATAATGATAAGGGAAATAACAAGGGGAGAGAATGTAAAACTAAAGGAGAATAGGGAAAAAAAAAATAAACATAAGTGATGACAATACAATTGGCTCACCACCTGCTGACCAATACCCTGCCTGACCCAACCAGTGATCCAATCCTTCCGGGTAACTGTCACCAGTTTACACACTGGGCAAGATGTGCAGTAGTATGGAATATACCTTTGGCTAGTTTGGGTCACTGTCCTGCCTCTGCTCTCTCCCAGCTTCTTGTGCCCCTCCTCACTGGCAGAGCGTCAGACTGAAAAGTCCTTGATCTGGGTAAGCATTAGTTAGCAACAACTAAAACATCTGTGTGTTATCAGCACTGTTCTTGGACTAAAGCGAAAACAGCACTGCACCAGCTACTAGGAAGAAAAAAAACCTTACAGCTGAAACCAGGACAAGCATAAAATACAAATAGTACTAATAGCAGCTTTCTTAGAGAAAAAAAAGAGCACTTGTTTTACATTACGTTAGTGCTCAACTGATATGACCTGATTACACTATGTATAATGTTATGCATCCGATTACAAATTTATATATTGAACATTAAGTAGGAAGAGGGATTTGCAGTAGTTTCTGGAGAACACTAAATTGTGCTGTTGTCTTCTGATCTTGTTACGTTTCGCTCAACAAGCCTGCTTTTTGATTAAATCAGTAAGCATCTTAGAGATGGTGGATACATGTTTAGTCTTTGTGAGAGATGCTCTATTAATACTTTTGAAGTATATCAGATGAATAAATTAACTCAGCTGTGCTAGTAATTTACTACTCTACCTTTCTCTACTCACACAGGCAACAGCATTCTAAGCTGGTATATAGTGGCCTGTTACCATGTCTCGTCTACTTGTGAAAATGAGCTCTTTCAATCCTTGCGTAGTACCTAGTGTGTGGAAGGTAGTCACTTATGTAAGAATTGCTCTGGAAGAAGCTGTCTAGTATATTGGGAAAAAAAAATTACAAACTCTGTGATTCCTTTTGTTACGACACAAACTTGGATGTACTGAAATCAACAGCTTTTAGGTGAATAGTTCTGTAAGTTGTTAAAGTTAAGCTGTAGCAAACAGTATGTCTTCTGGTTTACGTTTTATTCCATGTATTTAAGGGTAATGATACTTGAAAAAGAATGGTGGCATTTCTTCATCTCTCTATTCTGATGATACAAAACTAACTCAAAATCAAGGCTAGACAACCTTTTGAGAATACTCTGCCAGAGTATATTTTTGGTTTTCAACTACAAGGTTAAATGAGATAGTAGAAACTCAGTGGGATCTGGAAGATTCCATTCGGGGAAATTATCATCATCAGTGGTATCTCCTACGTATGAACTGTAGGCTTCCAGCTGCTTTGTTGTTTGGAATGTCTCTATGAGACGCAGTAGCTGTTAGCTCCTAAACCTTGCTCAACTTTGGAGTGTACAATTTAAAACAGACTCGATGTGCTATAGATTTTTGGCTTCTGTTCTGAACTGATTAAAAAGGTCTTTAAGTATCCTTGCACCACATGAGGTTAGTTCAAGTGGTAAATAAAAATACATAGGACTTTGGAGGTCAATTTTCATGGGGGGAAAAAAACATTCCCAAAGCTGCCTCTCAGAGTGGCCTTCCATTAACTTTCCTTTCATGCAACTTTCCTTACATGTATTATGGGCAATGGTAGCCACACAGGAAATAAAGTGTATTTTCGAAGATACAAATGGAAGATATAACTCTAGCTTTTTTATCAGGATTTTTCTGCGTGTTTGGAAATCTTCTACATTAGTGTATATACAGGGATATGATTGTAGAGCTCACATTCCAAGTTTGGATTCCTACAAAAGCATATGAAGTTACAAAACCTAACATTAAAAGTGCTATCTTTTTAAGATGCCTGAAAAAAACAAATGTATTTAGATGCTGTCATGCAGTTCTGTGCACCACAGCAGAGCAGTGTTTCCTCCAACATTAATGAAACTGAGAAATGATGATCCAAATTAGATTTTAAAGTTGAATGTACAGTAATTGCTGTACGCTTCTTACTTTATGTAACCAAGATTGCATATGATATTGAAAATAAGATATTGTAAATATGGATTACTTATTTACATGGATATTTTATTGAAAGGCTAAGAGGTATTTCCAAATTTTTCTATTTCAGAAGACTCTTTTGCTTCTATTTCAAAATATTCCCTCCTCTGTTTCTAACTCTTCATAAGAACCAAAGAATTATTTTATTGTTTTGTTACAACTTACTTGTAGATGAAAGCAAATGCTTAATTACATGTCTATTTTCTTTATTCTTTTTGTATGTTAATAAAAATGATTTTTCAAGCTTATGATATCACTGAGTAGTGATTTATATTATGGTGCTGAAATACAGCTTTCTAAATTTGGCAAAAGATCCAATTATTCTTATGGTTACTTTTTTGAAAACAGGAGGATAGTTGTACAAAATTTCTTCAACATTTCTTAATAGCAAATATTCCTGATGATCTTCCTGACGAAATTTATGTACTCTGTAGCGTTATAAGGATAATCAGTATATAACAGAAAGTGAAGAAAGAATCTATATTTCACCTTCTAATTGTAACAGAAATTTCTCAATTCCTCAGAGCAGTTGTTAGATGGAAAAAAGCCCATAAACTATCCTTAGTCATGAGACTGCCATAGCAAATAAGGGAAAATAATAAATTCTGATACGACATAATGCAATGTAAAATCCAGATACCCCCGGATACATAACAATGAAACTGAACACAGAGCAAAGGTTTTGACCCCATGGAATCTTCTAACCCAGATTTAACATCTGCAAATCAAGTTACTCATCAATAGGCTATTGATAAGTAATATCATAAAATGTTATAAATGGCAAGACCATCTGTAGGAATATATCTGTAACAAGCATTAAGATATGTTCTTCAACTTAGTATGATTAATTACACTTCTAAAAGTGTAAGGCATAAACTGATAATTCATGAATATTATACAGATGTTGGATAAAACTTTCCAACATTGTCATTATTGCAGAAGAGTAAAATAAACCATTACAATCATAAGTACAGTAGAAAATTTGCTGTATTCAAACCTGAGATTCCCTGTTGCTGATAATTTCTCTTAATTGTCTCCTATAGGCTGGATTTTGGGGAGAAAGTTCTGGTAAAATGGCCCATATTTTTTCCATACTTTTATTATTACAAAATTCAGTAAAATCTCAATTGCATTCACACTTCACTCATGTTTGCCAAATATGGTCATCACTGACTACTGATCAACATATGTTAGCTTGGGGCTTGAGTTTATAGTTGAGTCCATAGCCATGTATACTGACTACTTGCGTCTCAAATTGCACCTTTTGTCTATCACCAAGTCAAGCAATAGCTACATATCTATCAGTAAATGGACTAAAGTCATGAAAATGTGAGCAATTTTTATTTAAACTTTCACTAGCATTTCATTCCAACAAGAAAATTTCCATCTAGTGGTACTCCAAGTCTGCAGGATATCATATAAGGAGTGTCATTGATAAGATTTTAAAATATTTTTGTAGTAGGTGATCCTTCTCGTGTATACAAGCAGTAATCCACTAGGTGGCAAGCACCACCAAAACGCCTTTGGCAGATCCTCAGCCATTGTTTTAGATGATAAAATACAACGAATCATCTGCCTTAAAATAAAATTTAGAAGTTAGTAAATATAAAACACAGTCATGTCAGAATTTATATATTTAGTTTTCCATTATTTTAAAAGGCTCATAAATCATTCTTTATTGTGCTGTACCTCAGATGTTAAACTTCTATTTGTAACTTCTGTGCAAGTACAGCTTGGATAAAAGATGCAACAAGGAGAACGTAAGAGCATGAAAGTTTAGGGATAAGCTCATATACAAGACATGAAAGTAGTGAGAATTCAAAAGAAACAAGAACTTCGAGTACTTTTGTCATTTGATCTTGCAATATCACATAAAATTTGACCCTGAAAAAGTGAATATTAGTGCCAATTTCAAATAACCAAAAAGCTCTGCCCTCTGATACATGCTAGCAGCTTCTCTTCTGAATTAACCCTATTTGTGGATCCTGACTTTGTAAGCGTGTTCTCTCATATATTCCACTGAACATACTAGTTTCAGTACTACTGAAAGTGGCTTTGTACATGATCTGCTAGTAGTACTTCGGGATCTGACTTGCTTACCTGTCCTCTCAGGCTACATCGGAAGATACTCTCTTATACATGGATTTGGATGAACTGTTCTCTGCTACCAAGCAATGGGACCCTGACAATGGCACTGCAAAAGCTTGGGAAGAATTTGCATATCCACAAGACTATAACTGTATGAGCAAAAGCAGTTACTTGTCTCAAAGTGTTTGCATACAGACCTAGGCACTGCTATCCTATCTTCAAATAAATGACAGAAAGATCACAGGTGATACAGTCAGTCAGCCATTCCCACACCACAGTAGCATTACTCCAATTTGAAAAGAAGGCATCTTTGAGTAAGAGTGCTTCCAACTCCACTCACTAACATTTCTTTCTTATTTCAAGCTCCATTCTCCAGTTCTTCTAATGACATTTTATTCCTAACTTTTTATTCCCTACATTTCTGCTCTAGCAAAAAAAAATCTTTGTACCTCTGAGTACCTTTTATCTGTTTTATAATTCAGGAAATCTTTACCTCATTCGGGGAAGGGCAAGTCAATTTAGTATGAGTAAGACAGCTGCTTCTAATACCTAAAAAGACTAACTCACCCCCAAGTAAGCTCTTGTGGAATGTAATAATTGGATACAAACACATTCTATACATTAGTCCAATATGTACAATTAGTCCAATATGTGCAAATTCTGATCATATTACAAACCACACTTTTATTATGTTAACATGTTTAAATGATACTTATTTGTATCATACTTATTTTTCCTTTTCCTATCTATCTCTAAATAGTTAAAATACTCCTGACTCCTTATCAAATTACCATTAATATCTTTGAATATGTAGGACAGAAATAATAAAAAATATTTTGGGATTTGGATCTAATATATTGAATTTCCAATTAAAAATATTTCTGTGGCTTTAGAGTCAGTCTGTATGTAAAATACATAAAAACCATCCCACCAGCTACATCCTACAATTTTTGGTTACTTTAAATCTATCATTTGAGGTCTGTCTCATTTTGAGAGAAGACAGTTCATGTAGCCCCTAAGCGAAACACTAGGAAAAGCAGAAACCTCAGTTTCTTCATATATTTGTTTATTCAGAAAGCAGCTTTGAAATAAAAGGCTTTGAAAGGCTGGCAAGCTTGCTGAACAGTGAATGTTATTTTTTGAAGGCATATTATCTTAAAAATTACAAGAAAACCTTAATGTTTCTAATGAGTAGAACTCTTTAGTTTTGAGAGAAAATAAATGGAAGAGTTTGAGATGGTTCGGGGAGGTTTGTTTTGGGAGGTTTGTTGGTTTTTTTTTTTTTTTACCTCCTGGGGCTGCCTGTTGCTCTTAGGTGGAAGTTTCCTGCTGATTTGACTTTTTATTCTGCTGTGAGACTGATGCCAAGATTTACATGATTGCTGTGGATAGGAACTGGTTTTAGAATATGGACAATAACTGCTTTTCCCCCAGGGGAAGAGAGAGAAAAGGGAGAGAGAATGGGGCACACAGACAATATTATCTGAAGCTTTATTCTTGGTTGGTTATTTTATTCAGTGTCTATTTTAGATTTTGCTGCAAATAATAAAAGGCAGGAAGGCTGCTGGCCTCAAGCCAAGAACAGAGATAACCAAAGAAACTATCTGTGCTTTAATGCAAATGTCCAACTATAATGGAAGCAATATACTGGTTTTATATAGAGCTGACCACAGTGCACCTAGTAACATACGTGCAATTAAGAAAAACTGTCATTAGAATTTACCAGGTGGAGATTTGCCTTATATGCAGGGTACTTCAGAAAAGGGAAAAGGGAAAGACTGTAGAACTGTGCATCATTACAGTTATTTTAGCAATTCATTGTCTTTGTAGTCTTCTGTGCATTCTTTGATTTTGTATCTCATACTCTGCATGTTAAAAGAGGAGGCAAAAGTTTTGCTTGTAAGGCAGACTTGTGTAACATGAAATCATTTACAGACAGGTTTTAGACTGTTGTCTTTTGTTAACCTACAGTACCTATGGAAAATGCAATATTTTGAGATACTGAAATATGTTTGCATCACAATGCAGGGAACTTCACAAGCAAAGCAGGTCTCTACAGTAAGCAGACAATAAATACTGATGGCAGAAGGCAGTTTGAGGGAGTTGAGTGCTAAGAGGATACCAGTTTTCAAATGGAATTATTAACAGATCATTTAACACAATTTTAGTATTTTTTCATGTCATAAACATGGATAAGAAAAATTTAATCCCATAATTAGTAATTAAACAAATGAGAAATAAATAATATCTTCTTGTTCTATAAGTTTAAAATTATTAATTGGAAAACAGCATCATATTACCAAGGTAAATATTCTGGAGTTCCTGGACTAAATATATATATAATAGAAAAATGGGTAAGAATTCCCATCATTGCCTTTTCCTTCAGTTACTTGCATGGACAACAGTTTATCTTACATTAAAATCAAATCATCTAATTAGAATGGCTGTTTTTATGTTTTCATGTCTTGTTGATTGTGAAGTTAAGATTATGTAATGAAATTTATTTATATAAGGATAACTGATCAGTTAAATTGTGCCTGTTGCAGTACTAGTTTTGCTGCTATAAAATAGCATATTTGAGATATTCAGTTATCACCTGTAACAGTTTCAAAGGGCATTTCTTGAAAAAGAGTGTCATCTTAGGACCATTGATAATAATCACTTAGTATTTTTGCATATGCTAAAGATTATGTTCAGTATCAGTGTTTCTTGAACGGAAATCTTCGCAATGCCTTGAATTTGGGGTATATAGACAGGCTTCCTGTAGTTTAAAAGTTCAACTGAGCAATTGCTACTACCAAAAGTCTTCCATTCTACCAGGACTCCTCTGAACACAGGATTATTTTGAAGAGAAACCTAATAACATGCTACATAGCTACAAAATTACCACAAGGGTTACGGCACACTCATTAGCATTGATGTGTCTTCCAAAACCATTTTTCTTTTCAAAACATGGTAAATTGAGACTTGGTTTGGGGTTTTATACACACACACATCCCCCTTTTAGAATGAAGTGACTCTGTTTCACAGCTTATTATTTATGGTTTTCTACCTCCTCCTATGTCACATTTGCCTTTAATTTCCCTTTCATGGGGAGAAGAGCATTACAGGAACAATAGGGACCTTATTTCTCCCATCTCTGTTTTCCATGGATGGCTAATGAAATTTCTAATGATAATTCAGGGCAAGAGGTCTTAACAGGAAGCTCAGAGAGTGTGAAGTCCAGCTCCTGTAAACTATTTTGGCCTCCTAAAATCACAATAATTCCCATATCATTTTGGAAATTGTGCCTCAGGCATACTGAAAAAAAAAAAAAAAAGCAATGAAAGTGTTTAGATGATAGAAATTTCTCCTACCGTAGATACATTGTTTCAAATGGCAATAAACAAAACTTTTTTGAAGCACCTAATTAATATTTTAATTGTGCCTACCTTCTACTTTGATCATTGGTTTTTATGGCTTTGTCTGGTAACTAAAGGATCCTCTATTACCAGCTGGCTTTCTTCTATACAGATATTTGTAATTATGACCAAGACAATTCTCTATCTTTTCTATAGAGCTAAGTGAGGAGTCTGTCAAAAAGACAGACTGTAAGGAATACATGCTCATTCTTCTGTCCAAAATGAAAAACCCACCTCATAAAATTGACAACTTTATACAAGGCTATAACCAACCTAAAACCTTTAAGAGCTTAAGCTCGGGCTTGTCAGTGCTAGCTCAAACTGTCACCATATTCAGTATGTTCCAACAGAGTCCAGCATGCTCAGTGCAGAGGCAGAGCAAGTTCACATTTATTCCTGCAAAATACAATATAAAACCACCCTACATATGACAAAGGTGGGTTTAAGACTTCTTTGAGATATTTGCGCTCACAGAAATTTTCATAATTTCTGCTGAAAAAGAAAGCCTTTTTTAATTTTGTAAGAATTTGGAATAAAAGTGACTTTAGTAACAGAATACCAGGTCACTCTTTTGGCCATTTCATGCATTCTTATAGTTCAGCACAAGACTGAGTCAAAACTACCAGCAGCTGACAGCACTTCTTTGTCACAGTTCTATTCTACACTTGCAGCACGTCAGTGAGAAAGGAGAAAGTGCCAATGAAAAGGAAACAGCATATGTAACTATATATACACCATGAGTGGAAAATACCTAGAAACATAGTGCTTTCCTATAAAACATGAGAAAAAAAAAAAAAGTCAAAACTTTAAAATATATGTGCAAACCGGATTTCAAGCAGAAAAACAGAAGTCTTGCTGGCAGCTTCCCAGCTTTCCAGACTGTTACTGCTTTATTAACTGAGTCCTATATAGCTATTTTTGCAAAATGAAAAGCACACTGCTCCTGTACTTAGTAATAAAATATAGATTAACATATACTGCAAGGATAGTTTCAAGAATACTAATGCATGTTGTTTAATACTGGCTAAAATACCTAGGAAGTAAACATAAGCTTGTGAAAGCATATAATGCCTTCTTCCGCTACCACTGTCATCTGTATCAACCAACTATACAACTGGAAATCTAGAGAGGACAAATGATGCTACATCAATTAACTATGTACATGTCACTGGTTAACCAGGTCATTCCACATTAGTTTTAGGGCACTGAGTTTTGCTTTGTAGGACCAACATAACATTATCTATGCTAAAAGACTGTTTGTTTTGACATAATTTCATTTGACAACTCATCAAATAGCTTTTGATTGCTAGACTCTCTCATTTTCCTCTTTCTCTGCCAGGCTGTAGCAGTGGTCTCACTTCATTCACTGCCAGGTTCAACTGAGTATTCAGTTGAAACCTGGATTGCAAAGCTAGTCCGGTTTCTGGTAGATATACAAAATGGGTAGCAGAGATAAACCACTGCAGTTTGTGGTTCCATATGTATTTCATGACTTTTGATTTGGCTGCATTTTCTTCTGTGTTTGGAACACACAGATTTCTGCACCACAAACCAAATACTCATGCATTAGAAATGCTTGGAGGACATTATTAATTTTTCATGCTACTCAACTCGAAGGAACAAGCATGGATATTCTCACAAAACAAACTTATCTGCTCTTTGTGACTTAAAGGATTTTTATCAGAAAGTTTTGCAATGAAAAAGACAATTGAGATAAACATGCAATATGCAACCCTATCTGCGTATAGGCAGGTGGTCTCTGGATAATTCAGAATGACATGGAAGGACAAATGACGTGAAGTAAATAGAACAACTACAGTTGTTTTCCATTCCAGAGACTATTACTCTCTGAGATAAATACTGCTTTGGAGTGCCATGATCACCTTACAATACCAAAGCAAAGAGTTGATCAATAGTAGTAGGGAAGTCTTGCAATGCAAGTTAAATGTACTATAAGATACTAGCAGAAATGTACAGAGAGCGAGGCAGGTACTGCTTCTTAGACTAAGACTTCCAAGTACTCAGATTCTTCTTCAAGTGGTGTTTTAATGAAACTCCAGTTACAAAAACTCTACCAGCATATTACAATAAACTCATCCTGTAATACAAAATTCAGGCACCAGATAAGAAACAGATGTTTCCTAGAACATTCCCTAGTGTGATAATCTCTGATACTGACTAACCTACCAAATTCTAGGGTATCTGTAAGATTACAACTTGATGCAATTCAATAAAATTAATCTTTTTCTTGGAAGTCAGACTCTAGAATAAAAGAATCATTTATGTTGGAAAAGACCTTTAAAATAATCAAGTCTAACTGCAAACCTAGTACTGCCAAGTCCGTCACTGAAACATGACGCTAGATGCCATACCTACATGTCTTTTAAATACTTCCAGGGATGGTGACCTCAACCACTTCCCTGGGCAGCCTGTTCCAATGCCCAACAACCCTTTCCATGATAAAATTTTTCCCGATATCTGACCTAAACCTCTCCTGGCACAACTTGAGGCTGTTTCCTCTCATCCTATCCCTTGTAACTTGGAAGAAGACACCAACACCCGCCTTGCTACAACTTCTTTTTAAGTAGCTGTAGAGACCAAGTAAGGTTTCCTCTGAGATTCTTTTTCTCTAGGCCAAACAACCCCAGTTCCCTCAGGCACTCCTCATAAGACTTATGTTCCAAGCCTTTCACCAGCTTCACTGCTCCTCTTTGGATCCGCTTCAGCACCTGCATGTCTCTCTTGTAGTGAGAGGCCCTAAACTGAACTCAGTATTCAAGATGCGGCCTCACCAGTACTGAGTACAGAGGATGATCACTGCCATAGTGCTGCTGGTCACACTGATACAAACCAGGATGCTTTTGGGCTTCCTGGCCACCTAGGTACAAGCTGGCTCATGTTCAGATGGCTGTCAACCAGCACCCCCAGGGTCCCTTTCCTGCTGGGCAGCTTTCCAGCCACTCTTGCCCAAGCTTATTTTTGTGACCCAACCACAGGACTACTTTAATTCCTCTGCATTTGTGGCTGTCTCAAATCTCTACCACACAAGAAATTCAAGTCTGACATTAGTAATACACTCCAAATATTAACTTAAAGAAATTGAGTTACTTCAGAGTTTATGGATACAAGCTTTTTAAGCATGACTGTACTTCACAAGTAACCAAACTATTGATAAGAATATGAAGAAAGAGAACAAAAGTTAAGGGAAGTCATATATTCCAATAGTTCCTTCACTAGCAAAATATTATACTCCTTTTCCTTCTACACATCTTTTATGTATCTAGTTTTTGTTGGTTTTGAGGTTGGACTTTTGGGGGGTTTTGGTTGGTTTGGGTTTTTTCCAATATAAGACTAGTTTCACAATCCTTTATAGCAAAATATTTCCCTTGGCTTATACAAGTTTTTTGGTAGCAGAAATTTTCCACTTTTTGTTGATCTAAGGTTGCTGTGATAATATAGTTATTTGAAATGGAAAATTGGACAGCTTTGCATTGCATGTAATATTTGCATCCCTAATGTTTCTTAACTGATTCATTCCCGTGAGGAGTAGCTAAAGGAAGGAACTCTGCCTATCTACTTTTAACATCTTTTATAAAGAATTAACACACAGCAGTGCAGGTACATACACACACAACCACATGTGTGGCATATATGGCCAGCTGGAGCTAGCTACTTTGTAGGAGATAAACATACATTCTGAAGCCCAAAACAGTTTCTCATGATGTGTAAGTAAAAATCCTGTAATAGGCTACACACCATAGATGTGTACATAAAATGGCAAGTTTTCTCCCAGGCAGTAGGTAATTTAAGATACGTAAAAGCTAGTATTTGAGCCTACAATTTGTCATGATCCAAAATTCATGGATTAACTTTAACATCTTGAAAAACCTATCTATCTATAAACAACATGTTAAACATACTCATTTTGCCAAATATCAAATTGTCTTTTATTTTGGACTATTAAATTACACATCTAGTAACGGCCTAATAAATCACCTCCAAGGGCATAAGCAACTGTAGAAATCCTTGAAGCATGAAGTTTTTCTTTAATGCATGTCCTCCTGACTGACAGATACTACAAAAGTAGCTTAGAAATGGCATAATTCTGCAGACTGAAGGTTTTTCTGAAAAGGAAGTGCCTACTGAGTGTCTGTGTGTGAGTGCATGCAAATATATGCATACATACATGCAGAAAGGTATATATACTTGGCTACTGTTGTTCTTCCACTAGCTTCTGTGGAGTCAGGAGTTCAAGCAGTACTCTAGCCAACAGCCTCAGACTTTCAGGTAAAATTACTAAAGAAGGGTTCTAGTTCAGAATGCCATGCACCACTACTGTCTTCACAACCATACAGCCTTAAGAAAATTACTTGGAGATGCCACTGTTCACTCTCTTATCCGTGTCCACAGTCCTCGCTGTCATTATTTTATACAATTGCAGCATTGTGTAACAGACTACCAGAAGCTTGAATACTTACATTCAAAGTTAAACTGCAACTACAGAATAGAACTATTAGAGTTGTCATAAAGTGCTATTTAACAAAAAAATTAAGGGGAAAAAAAGTACATTTATGGATTATTTGCTTTTTTTCTTAATTGTATTAGGAAGGACATGTAAAGATTGTTGGTTCAAAGACAACTAATTATTTAAGTTTTGGGGTTTTTTGCTTACTGCCAAAGTTATAAATTAAACAAATTGGATTTCAGCATGCATTTTACACTGAAACAGTTTTTTGATACATTGAAATGCAGCTGTATTTTTCCACTGAAATAAAGGCATAGAGGGGCTTTATGAATAGTGTCCATATTTCAAAGACATATAAATCCAGTATGCCAATTGTTTATATAAAAAGATTTTTTCCCAGCTATTAATTCCAAACTTGACTTGGAAACACCTTTTTTTTTCATATGAACTAACTGGCAAGGCAGCTTTATGTGCCATCATTTTGTTTGCCCTAATGGAACTGACTGTGCTTCTAAATGGAAGGCAGGAAGCAATTTTTGACGCTTTAGAAGTGAATAAAATCCAAACAATGCTTATTCAAAGATGTATCTACACTGGAAAACTACTGCATAAGGAGACATGCTAAAAGCCATATACTCAAGTGCTACTCTGCACAATTGCCCTTCAGGGTTTTAGTGTATATTTAAGCATGGGTTAGCTTCTGCCAGTTTAAAAGAATTCATTCTTGTATTCTATTTGTAGTAAAAAATCTACCCAGGACATACAAAAATTTGCCATGATTTAAGTGTTGCCTACAAACAGACTTAGAATCAGTTGCTTAAGCAGTTGTCTAAACTGCTGGGATCCAGTTTTGCCAGCTCGCCAGAGCAATTCCCTTAAAGCTTCTTGTTCCATGACCAAACCTTGGCGTACTTCAGCCATTGAAATGTCTAGCATACTAGCCAATATTGTCTCATTTTTTTTTTTATACTATACTGTGGGAGTTGCATTCTTTTGATTCTCCTCCCCATCCCCTCGGACTGAGGAAGAAAGAGAGGGGAGTGAGTGAGAGAGTGGCTGCATGGGTTTGAAAGCCTCAAATTACGACACTACCTCGGTTCAACCTGGTTTTTACTTGGATTACAGGACCCATCAGTGATGACCATCTTTTTTTCTTTTTATTTCTATAACCAACAGTACAGCAAATTCCTTGCTCCTGAGTAGGGCCCCTGTTTATGTCAGTAATACAAACATAGTAAGAAGAAAGCTTTTCACTAAGTACAGAAGATAAGGTCTGAAATATTGATTTCTAATGTGTGGCAGGAGAAATAAAAAACACAAAATTAAAAACAACTGGTATCATTGTAAAGTTTTTTGTAGTATTGATTCTACAAATCATGTAAACTTTTGAGTCCAGAGATACCATCTCATAATATGATCCTTTTCCAAAGAAAGCAGGCATCCCAGTAAAAGACAGTTGTGCTGTTTGACCAGCTTTGAAGAGGACTGTTGACTTTGCATATGTCCATCTATGTGTGCCTACTTGAGATGCCTTAGGACTTTGTTTTTTAGAACTGTTGAACATCCATAACTGCCTGTTGAATTCATTATAGTTCTCGGTGATTATTTTAGTTACAAAATTAAACCACAAAGTAATAATACTTGGTCACCAAAAATCAGTGTCACTTTAAGAGAAATAATGATTTCATTATTTTATACTCACTTATCTCCTCTCTTACTGACAATTGTGAAAATAGGTAGCTTTTCAATTACTACTCAAGGCTTCAAGTACAAAATCATTATACATTTGTTGTTGACATTGTCTCTAACACAGTTAATGATCTTGTTAAGAGTATCCAATTTTTCTTGTTCAGCAGTTCTATTTTCTACATTGTATTAACAAAGTTATATAAAAATCTTTTCCCTCATTAACTCATCCATTAATAAGCTTTTTGCTTTGGAGTCATCTAGCGTTGTGTTCTGGAAGTTGTTTAAGACATAAGCAATATATGTAGGATTTTCCTGCACCAATATATTCCAGTACCACCATTTTGGTAAGTCCTTCAGTACAAAATCACTTTGGATTTATACCTAACACCTTTATTCTGCAGCCTCAGAAATTTCTTCCTCAATGCTATCCCAGTATCCTGACACCTAGTTTCACAGATCTGGTTGCCTCTCTGTTATTTGCTTTGGACAGTCTCTTTCTACTTCTAGCTAAATATGGAATAAAGTATTACTCTTAAAAATGTTTATCCTTTCTCTTTTCTTGTTGTAACTGTTACTATTGCAAGCTTGTGACTTTGGTAGCATTTAGAACCTCTCATTAACCTTTCAAGCCATTTCAGGATATCACAGTAAATGATATCCTGAAGTATACTTACTATATAAGTATATACTTATAAGTAAGCATACTTACTATATAAAAATACAGTAAGTATTTTTATTCTTATTTTAGTACATTTAGAAAATCAGAACTTCTTTCTTGAATTAAAATCCAAAGCAACAATGAAGAGAATGTAGCTCTATTTTTAAAAACTCAGAACACCAAGGTCTGATCAGGATTCTGAAAGACGTCTCTTTTTTTCTTTGGTGTACCAATGACAGAACCTGCAGATTCCCCCCTAGCTCTCTAGGGAGTCCTGCAAATTTCAGATGCAGTAGGCCATGGTTCAATTTCTTGCTGGAATGGGTTCCTCACAAGTAGGGATAATCCTTCATTTGATGTTTACTCAATTGGATAGATTTCTGTATTCCGAACTGGCCATAGCAGGCCTTGCAATGCTTATTTATTCCTGCCAGAAGGTACTCCTGCATTAGCCGATTTGATTACAGTTTATATGGTTGAAATGGCACTTTTATTCTATGACCTTCTTTTCATTGGCTTAAAATAACTTCTCAAAACAATTATCACTACTCCAGTACTTTCATGTTTGTTCTCGGACTAATAGACACATTTTTACCATTTTTAGTTTGAAGAGAATGTATTCAGAAGTTTTTGAGGATAAGGCTTTCAAATATACACATATACAATTGGGTTTATTAAATATTTAGCAATTACAAGAGGTTCTAATTTCCATTCAAATTTGTTATTTATTTGCCTCCTAATTACAAATAATATATAGCTCCTCAAACATCAGTTTAAAAAATATTTTGTTTTAAAATTCCTCATGAAGTTTGTCTCCTCTGTTAAAGTTATAAGGTAAATAGAGCACCTTTTGATTTGATTCACTACCTCAATTTATTAAATAAAGCTAATAATAACCTAAATATCTTTATTATATGAATTATGCATGAGGTAACTTGTATACTATATGCATGTATTAATGTCACATACATTCATAATTGCAATATATAGAATCTTAAATATATTGCGTTATAATTTTTCTATTAAATGTATCTTAATTACATAAAATAGATGTTAATATCATTTTAAATCTATAAAAGCTATATAACCAGTTAAGATTTAAAAATAATATGCTGTTCTCTAGGCAAGTACAGCACAATATAGTATTAAATAACACAACACTATATGATCTCATGGTCAATGTAACATTTAACAGTAATGCATTTCAAGGACACAGATTATTGAGCCAAAAAGGTGGCATATGAAGATGGGGAAATGGAAAAATTAGCTTTATGCAAACCTTATGTTGTAGCATCTGCCAGCTTGTTTCATGTACGCTTCAGCCACCACTGAATTTCCTGTGAACAACAGAAGATACAAAATAAATTCAGATCAGTATAAGCCACACTTTTTACATTTAATTTTTTTTTTTTTAATGATTATATATATTGGGTTATCCACTATTACTGGCAAACTTAATATTGATCAAGAAACTTCTAAAAGGATTTCCAACATTTTCTTAGCAGACACTGAATCAGAATTTTCAATTGCTACAGTACCATATAAGGAGTGTATTTAAAATGTATTTTAGTACAACACCTGACATAGCAATATCTCATCTCTCAGCTTCTTAGTACCAGCACTATTTTTCAGTGCAGAAAAAATTCAAATACACTAAAAGTTAGATCAGCATTCTGTTGAGTCCTCCATGTTTCAGCAAATAAAAGGTGGTCTGACATTCACAGATAGCGCTTAATCTTTTTTGATAAATCAAAAGCAGTAAATTAAAGCATTTCCTTTCATTTTACACAACATTGTGGAATTTTTTCTCATAAAATGAACTCAAATATCTAATTGATTGGCTTCCAACAGTAATTTAGAGACAGATGTTCAAATGCATGAAGGCCTATAAAGAACATACTTAATTGATTTTCAGAAAGACTCGAGGACTTGATCCTGCATTGACTGCCGTCAGCAGCAAAATTTCCATCGATTTAAATAAGAACAGGTTTATACCTGCAGAGAGTAGCTGCTATTTATGCTTTCACATTATCCCTTCCATAGGCAGAGATCTCTTCCTATTTTTTCTTTCACAAATAATCTACACACTTGATATGAAGTGAAAATGCTTAGAGCATATATACATGTCAAACAAAAGAGGAAAAAAATACTGACTTTCGTAAGGACACTTGGCATAATTTACCTTATATTACAAAAAAAGTAACAACCCACATTTGCAAAGAAAGATGATGAAGGATTTTAACACTAAAAGTAAGTAAACATACTGCAACTTCCATTCAGTTTTATAGTGCCTCTCTTCACCAAAGTCAGTGGGATTATTTATGAGTAAAATAAGTGAAATTTTGAAGTATTTAGAAACAAATAGGTTTACTTCATCAAGTTTGAGGAATTATACAGAGAATTATTCCTTTACTGCTGCAAAAGTGATTAATATGTTAACAAATATTAATTTCTATAAAATTATCAAATACGTTATCAATAAATGAAACACTGATCTTATGCTTTATTTAGAAAAGGAATGCAAAAAAAATATTTAAAATGTACTATTATCTAAGGAATTTTAGCTAAGAATATTATCTAAACAACTGGTTTTTAAGGTAACTGTCACACCAATATATGCAAAGATCAAGAAGTGGTGCATTCCAAAATCCATCTAGATGAAACAATAAGATAATTAGGTGTAAAAAATTCATAGTCTTATGTTCAACACAGCAAAGGATCAATTTCATCTAAAGACAACGGGAGTGCACACCATATAATCTGATCCAACATAGCAACCATCTTGATTCAAATGCAAAATGCCTATTCCTATGGCAGATGGAATTTACCAGGACAAAATGTTCAATAGAAAGATTACATTTCCAGTGGGGCAGAAAGGTATATGTAAGTGTCTCATAACAGCTTTGATACAAACATCCTGGATTTCAATTAGCATTGAGATAGAATGGCAATAATCCATCACTGAGACTACAAGCAGATCTTTGTTTCTTACACCATTATATGTGGATTTTTTTTTTTTCCACTTGCAATAAGATATCGTGAGATTTCCAAAAGAAAAGAAAGAGACGGAAATAACATTCCAGTCGTTTTAATGTCAGAGTGATCACTTAGTGATGCCTGTCTGGTAACTTTGCACTAGGAAGCAAGGGTGACATAATTTACATTTTTTTTCCAGCATAAATGAAAAGTGCTGAATTCCTTGAACCGTATGTGTCCCATCACTTCTTTTACCCTCACTGTCCCACCTCTTATTATTAAGATATCACATCCACTCTGATGCTTTTGATCATTTTCTATGAAAAGCAATATGCCTTCTCAATAGAAATCAAAACGAAATTTGCTTTAGCACATTTCAGGAGTTCAAACAATGGCCCATAGTAATTTCCACACTATAGAGGTCATATTTTAAGTTTTCAAATTTAGAATTTGCAGTCATTTAAAATGTTTACTTCTAAATACTATTTGAAATTTAAGAGAACTAGAATGTTCTTTTGAGTTGATTATGAAACTAGGGAGTCGCAAAGGCAATTTTAACTGTCACTTTAATATCTCCAAGTGTTTTTGAGCTAACTGCTATAAAACTCTGGATATTTGTCACACTTACTTTATACCTGTGTCATGAGGGTGGGTAACTGTCAATTTATGGGATGAGGAAAAGCTCAGAAATCATCAAGGTATGATTCAGCTGTTGATTCCTTTGTTAGTAAAAAAGTTATGATCTATGCTAGGCAGATATGATTTTAGTAACACTTAAAATTATATGTGGTGCCTTCCATTCAAAAAGCTCCCCTTCAAATCTCAGTTCACATAGCTGCGGCTGTAAGAATTATTGCCATTGAAAGAGACAGGGTTAATCTGACACACTAAGAAACCGACATTAAGAGAACATATAAGTCCATGACCTTGGAACCAGTGGTAAAAACTACTGGTGGCAAAACACGACTTTTCCTCCTTCAGTATCAAGGTGAAAAAGGCATGACCTAAGTCACTTTCCCCCACAATTCCAGAGCAAGGACAAAAGCTGGGAAAATGATCCCTTTTAACTGTTCTATGTACTAGCTACCAGCTTCTTTATCTCAGAGAAAGAAATTCTACAAAATGCTTATCTATAAGAAAAAAAATGATAAACATAAAATTATTAAATCTAGTGGATCTGTACTTTTTTACTTAATCTTGAACTCCAGCTGGCTGTTTTATCACAAGAGTTGATCAGTAGCTGCCTGACATCACAATAAATCACAACAGATTAAGCAAGCATCTATAATGGATTTTTTCCTTAATCCCAAATTACAGCCTGAACTACAGAAATTAGGGCAATGAATAACAAAAAAAGATGTAACATTTTATAATTATAGTGAAAGTCATTGCCTTGATTAATGAGAGTATTGCTTAAATATCACATTCTTCCTTTGACTTTAAAAGCCGCTGTAAGTACATTTTGCTCCTACATACATATCTGTAAATGTGTGTTGGAGCTTGCCAGCATTACTAGCATATACAATACTAAGAGAAATAATGTTATTTAATAGTTGTCATATCACTATTAAAAATTAAACAGGCTGGATCCTACTTTGCATGTGTAATACAGAACAAAACCTACCAAATTATATGTGGTTTTCCAATATCTGAACATATTATATTTCCTGTAAAATAAATGCAAACCCTCAGCTATAAACATATATTGAATATTTTATTACAATGAAATTAAATTTAAACTTTATTACAATATTTTTATGCATGAATAAAGAACTGGATTTTTTAAGTTTTTTATTTTTCTCAGAGAAGCAGAGTTTAATTGTAAGCTACTACAGCTGCACAAGATTCCAGATTGCTGTTTCACAATTACATTGTGAATCTTTTTCCTTCTTGTACACACAGCACCACAGGAACACAGACTTGGAAAGGACATCCAGAGATCAAGCCCAACCTGCTTTAGCAGAATTGCTGTACTTTAACATGAAATAGCTGTCTAATCTCCTGTTAAAAATACCCAGATAGAAGAGATTTAACAAAACAAAGCCACAAACAGCTTTCTCTGAGACAAACAGGCTCCTATTTTATAAAACTCTTCCTGATGGAAATGATAGATTTCACTCCACTGAAAACTGAATACTGAACCATCAAGACTGTGGTGATGACACCTACGGTTAAAAGGATTTATTGGACAAAAATCTGGCAATGGTGAAGTCTCCACTTACACACATACATACCATGAAAATATACTTGATTTGCAAGAAATTGTATCATTCTCTCAGCCTTTAAAAACCTGAAAATAGCAGCTGTTTAAATTTCTAACATTATATAATGTGTGTTTCATTGGGTTATGGATTTCTTGAGTCTTAAAATCAATTGTCATGATTTTAAGTCTATTTTATATAAGTAAGTCTATACAAGTTCCCACATCAGATTCCGTTTACAAGCTTTACAGAAGGCCTTTTTCAGTTTTTCCTTTTTCTGTCTTAACACAGGATGCACTAATGCAATCAAGGCAGAGAATTATGTACTATACAAACCTAAACAGATTATTTCTTTCAAAATGTTGGGTTTTTTTTTTAAAAACAAACAACTACCACAGTTCAGACTATTTCATAAGGAAACATAATCCAAAACACTCCTCAAGTAGGTTGGATAACAGGGTATTAAAATTTTGTTCAAGCAAAATAGAAATATCAAATTTATCTTAATTTTTTTAAAAAAGGCAACCCCACCAAACAGGTTAAAATAACATGATGTGTTTGTCGAGGAAACCAATCTATAAATAAAACAAAGGAAATGTGGGGGGTTGGAGGATACAAAATTAAACTAACCCTAACCCTAAACTAGCAAGTAGATGGGTTTAGCTATCCAAATAATGTTTATGACCATTATATGTGGTTTAAATTGAAAACATTTTTCCCACAGGAATGCACACAGGACTAATTTTAACATTTTTGAAATGCAACAAAATTCTGAACTAAATTCAAATACAGTTTAGCTGCAACAGTCTTCACTAACAGCCAACCAGGCTTTCAAAATAGAAGTTTTTTTGCATAAAAGATGTTATAAGATCCACAGGAAATCCTCTTTCAAACATTTAAAATGCTATAAGGCTTAAACACCATTGTTATGGATGGAAGGACAAGGAGAATGAAGTTCTGTCATAGTCTGGTTAATATTCAGCCAGAGAAGGGCTACTTCCAGTCCGGACCAAGTCTCTATAGATTTGTTTGCAACATGGAAAACATTCCTGCTTTCCTGTCCCTTCTTACTGCATCTGCTCTGCCACCTGTGATATATTCCAGCAGAATGTATAAACCATAGAGCTGTAGTAATTGTTACAGGAGGTTTACTGTACCATCTCCTTTCTGCTCAGGCATTTGATAGATACAGCCTAGGAGCTTGAATTCTAATTGTAATAAATATATTTCAAACTATCTACTGCCTTGCAACTTATGCTAAAACTAAGTTAAAAAGGAGAAGATATTCTGGGAAACTTTTCATATCAAAAATTACTCTTTATGTGTTCACTATATAGCTTAATTCCATGTAATTTTTTCAGACCTTCTTCTAATACATGAGCAAGTTTCTTATTAAAGACCAAAAAAGGAACAAACTCTACCTTTACTTACATTGCTGTTAATAGTAAAATGACTCCATGGCACCAGTCTTTATTGAATAGTACTGACTGGTGCTGCCAGTCAGTGATTCAAATAATTTCCGAATGTGAAAAAATGAGAAGGTAACTGTTACAGTTAACAGTTGCAGAAGAATAAATATTACTTTTTGATAAGAATGGAAGAATGGAAGCTAGGAATCCTAAAATCTAATCCCAATGGTCTTGTCACTTCATCTTTTTAACTCTCTTGCAACATCTGTAAATAATTATGATGTACATGACAAGGGTAATTATTTCACATTTCTAGAATGAGATAATTCAATGTCACTGGATGAAAAGTGCTTTCATTTTTATTAAACTTAGTATTTTAGTGTGCCTTCGTTCATATTAACTCTAGTCTAGAATGCACTTTAAGGTTATATGAGATACACCTTTTGCTTAACATACAGAAAAATCATTGAATTCCTAATTAAAAGTTTAAAAAAGCCCCTGAAAAAAGTGAACACTTCTCTCCTTACTTATCCTATTACCTTTTCAGCTAGCAATGCTGCATAAAACATACAAAAGGAACTCTGTTATCAAATATTCAAACATATTTTGCCCTTGATAAATACACAAAACTTCCATAAAGGTTAATGGGAGACAGGCGCACAAACTGATGGTAGAATATAGCTATATAGTTCCTTTCAACTGATCTCAGGGCAGTTTTCGTGCTCTCTCTTAAAACCGTTAGAACTACTGCAAGTTTTGGTGCATTACAGGATCCCTTAAGAAGCCCACATTATCCTCTCTCTTGACCACATAAGAGAGAAAAATCATAGAATCACAGAGTAGTTAGGGTTGGAAAGGATCTTAAGATCATCTAGTTCCAAACCCCTTGCCATGGGCAGGGACACCTCACAATAAACCATGTCACCCAAGGCTATATCCAACCCGGCCTTGAACACTGCCAGTGATGGAGCATTCACAACTTCCCTGGGCAACCCATTC
>JASSUY010010076.1:0-97088 GCA_032466535.1 Forpus xanthops | reverse complement strand
ATCTTTGTCAGTGACATGGACAGTGGGATTGAGTGTGCCCTCAGCAAGTTTGCTGATGACATCAAGCTCTGTGGCTCAGTTGAAACCATCTCCAGTATTATGCATTTCAACAGTTGGTACAGTGTGTGGTAAGCAGCTTGTGGATGCGGTTATTTCTGGTAATGCCTACCATACCTTAAGAGATTTCTAGACAAAAAAGGAGGAAAATACTAGCCTAAATAACAAACATTGAAGGTTTAAAGCATGCGATGCATAAGTATTCAAAAGCTGCCAGTAGTGGCTTTTGAATAATGCAGACATGGTGAGTGCTTACTCTAATATCAGCACATAAAATGGTTATAGTGTTGTTTTTATTTTAAGCTTGAATAAATCTGTTCCCAGATATTCATATAACTGAATATTCATAACTGCGACTATGTGCTCAGTTCCCGCAGAGATGACCCTGGGAAATGCATCTTGATTTCAATGAGGCAGCAGCAGAACTGGGCACAAAGGGAGCAGTAACATGAACATACGGCAAATGGGCTGGCCTTCTGGAAAGAGCTGAAATGATTGGTTTGACCTTGAATTAAAAGAGATCCAGATCTGAGCAGAGCCAGCATATTCCCAAGCTTTAGTCTTCACTTGCTGTTCTGTGGGGTCTGGATGTCAATGTGCAACACTGTCTATCCAGCACTTCACCCAAGTAAAGAGCAGAGAAGTGATGGTGCAAATACCATCACTGTCATCTCTTTATAGAGATGATGTTAGCCTCTGCTGCTTGTGATGAGGAGAAAGTAATTTACATCAGCTTAATAAGTGATTTGGAAAGCACGCTCCAGAGCCACAGCTCCTGGCTGCTGAGGAAAGTGCTGCCACTGGAAATGATCTTTCTGCTGTGGGAACAGCAACAAGATGTGAACCCTGTCTGCACAGCCCTGACTAAGCTCTGACCTCCCCCAGGCTGAGCAATGCTCTGCTACAAAGGTGGTAAAACAAAAAGGGAAAGAAACACAGCTGCTCAGAAGCAGGTAGGAGAGAAGAGCTCAGGTTTTCTGAATGCCCTTCACGATTAGGCAGTGAAACACTGAATGTTTAATCATGGTGAAGAATAATAGAGGTAAGAGAACCAGGGAGGCACAGCTCTACTAACTCCAGGCATGCTCTGTTAAATGCTATATGATATAAAAGCAGTTTATAGTCCATGCAGCATACTTCCCCTGGATAAGGACCATTGCATACTGAAATTAAAAGTAATAAGTGTCCCTTAAGGGTTTAAAAAGAATTGCTTTTATAAAGCATTTCCTTCAGTTTTTTGATTTAGAAAGAAAAAAAAAAAAAAGAAAGAAAATTATATGGAAGGCATTTTTATGCAGTGGCATTTGTTTATATTTAACACCTTAAGAGATTAGAGTTGACTTTCAGACCAGTTATTCCAGCTACATAAAAGTTGCTGTTAAATTCCCTAAATTATATAATTGAGACTGACTGATAGGCCCACAATGTGTGAATGCAAAACACATTGTAATCTGCTGGTCTCAGTGTGGTTTCAAAGTGATTGCAGGGGCTGGGACTCACACTGGAGACTCCCACCCTTACACAGGCATACACAGTGTGCAGCCCTTGGCAGCCCAGTGCTGTTCAGATCTGGGAGATGACACCATTGTGGGAGTATGGGTTACAGCCTGCTTGTCAAAAGTAGCAAGTGAGAACCATGATGCCTATTCTTGTAGTTAGTGACGGCTGGAAAACCAGTACAAGCAAAGCCTTCACTGCAAAAGCACAAATGCCGCTGCCTACGAGGGATATGAGCCTTAGGGAGGAAGGGGATACCCAGAGAGATGTAGTTGTGGGGTGGATGCTCATCCTTCACATGAGCAAGAGCTGTCCCTTATAACCTTCATTCAATAGTAACCAGAGCAGAGACTGGCACAGATGAAGCACTTCCCATACTTACCCTTCAGAGCTGGTGGAAGCACAGGAGCATTACAATGCATTTCTCAAGGTTATCCCAAATGACAGAAAGAAAAATGTTAGTATTATTCATACTACCAACAATCTGAAGCATGTTAAATCTTGGAGTTTAAGAACACTACAATGCCTCCAAGTATGCTGAGTGGCATTAAAAAAAACAGCTCACACTGGAGTGCTCAGGAATTTCCAGCTGGCTATTAATGAACTCTTTACCCCATTAAAGACTTTGATTCAGCCACCTAAACCCAGTATTTCATCCTCTGCTTTATTTGGTGATTAATCTGAAGAACTGAAGAACAGTGGCTTACATTTTTGCAACTCTCAGAATGGTTTCTGTGTTTTATTTATGAGCTCTTGGTTTAGAAACTTATAAAAATATCCATCAAAAGCCACAAAGGTTAAACAACATTAAAAAGTGAAGCATAAATTAATAAAAAACAAAAGCACTGATAGATTCCCACTCACCATTAAAGTTCACATCACCCCTGTAAAACCACATTCTCAAAGATGAAGAGCTTGAAACAGAACTGAAATTTCTTTGCCCTCTTCTTAATGCTTTATTAGTTTAGATTCTACCACAAATTGCAAGATTTATGACCAAATGCTCCAGTGCTGTGTAACAGTCCAATGTCTTCTAATGCTCCACCATCACAGAAACCATTTCTGATTGCTATGCTGTATGCACTGCCAAGCTAGACTCCATCTTGCAAGACTTCCCTACAATTACAGTAACATTTACTGATCTTTAAAGCTGTCCAACATCCAGAGTCTTCTCCAAGGTTAAATCTTAGGAGCTAGCTGTGGAATAATGGAAGTTAGCACTTCTATAAATGGTACAAGCTTAGCCAGCATGGGAAATGGTACTTAATCACAAAATATCTCAAGGGCAGTTATGACGTTTGTTTTACAGTAAGTAAATGTGCTTCAGCTTTATCTGATAGTTCAATTTACAAGCTTGTTTGATCCTTGAGCCTACTATTGAGAATGGCAGTACAGCTGCCAAAATCTGATGAGATTTTTGAAGAAGCAGACATGCAGCCATAATGCTAGACAGGAGCCTGAGAGTTTACATCCCCATGTTCCTTTCCAGAAGAAAAGAGCTCTGTGCCTGAGCTCTTCTCCAGGTGACATCACTCCTTTTGCAAGCATCAGTAACAGACACTATACAATCTCACCTTGAACATCTGTTTAACAATGTGTAACTATCATTACCGTTTCAAAGCTTTTCATGTAACATCTAGCTTTCATCTTCCTGCCTGCAATTTTAGTCTATTACCTCCTATCTTACCAATAACACACATGGAGAAATAGATGCATGTGTGTTTCTTTAGAATTGTCTTTGGACAGAAACATTAATCTGAGGGCTTTCAGACTACAATATTATTTAATCTTCTAAACACTCCTTTACAACCTTCACATTGTTATGATTGAAGAGAACCCATTAGCTGACTGCACACATGCATGCACACAAGTAGAAAGAAAGAATTATAAGTACAACATTAGGCAGCATATGGTAAACCCATTTATGTCTTTCTACAGCAGGTCAGATACTGAATGGGACTCATTTCTCGGAGTCATTGTTGGCAATGTGGAGACTACATTGGTAGGTAATGGCTGGAATACTGAGTGCTCTGTGACTAATTACATATTTGATATTCATGAGATAAATTAATTAGCTGCTTATTCCCAATGAATAGCCTGAATTCAAATAAAGCTGTCAGATGTGAGGTATGGTAGATGTGCACGTGTTAAAAATAGCTCCTGAGGTGTGTGTGTGTATACACGTATATTTATATATCAGTCTGCTACTACAAAATTTAATTTAGCTTTGCCCTCAGCCAGGAGTTGCCTGGAGACTGACTAATGACAGAAGCAGACAGCATATATTTTCCTTTTCTTCTCTATTTCCTTTTCTTTTGTATTTTCTTTTCTTTATGAATAGATAGATTTTACCCCTTCAGCCTTGATATAAAACAAGTATAAAAGCTTTTCAGCATGGTGTTCATTTATGCAAAACCTAGTCTAAATAATGAATGGCAAAAAAAAATAAAAATAAAGCCATGGCTTTTAGCTGGTATAGGACTAAAACTTCTGGTTTCCACTGATGTGATCAGCTGGCTTAGGACAGCAATCTAACCTGGACTGGCTCCAATCTTGCTTCCTTTTAAGCTGGGAGCAGTTCAGTGCTGGTGGAGTGTCAACCTGAAGTGGATTTAGTTCTCAGAGGCTCCAGAAATCAAGGTAGCTACCCTCAACCAGCAAAATACCTCTCCCTCTTTTGCTGCCAGGTGTCTAGGCTGTGAGTTAGAATCACAACTCCAGTGACACAAAAGGGCAGGCTGCTGCACCATGTCTCCCAGCCATGAGTAGATCATGAGTGCATTTTAGTTGTTGTGGTTTTCCTGTCAACCTCAAGTCCTACAGAAACAAGGTTTGCACAGTTGCTCCCTCTGTCTGCACACATCCCTTGCTCAGTAACTTCTAAGGCTTTTGCTCAGAAACAGAGCAATCTGATAGAAGATTACTAATCTCAAAAGTGATCTAAGTTCCTACAGTTTTCTAAAAAATGAATGGCCAGTTAAAAGATGGAGATCTTATCATATTCTCACCTAATGCAAAAAAACGCAGCTTCACTAGCTTGTTCCTTAGTAAATACTGGAGAATAAACATGCAAGACAGGCTGGACAACCCCTGCCAGCCAAGAATAATCATTCACAGAGGTTTAAAATTCTTAGGTACCAAATTCTATTGTACTAAGATATGAAAGGCCAAACAAAAGTTACTGGTGGGGCTCGTGTACTTTCTTAAATGCTTGCTGATGAGAATCCACCACTGTCACCAGTATTTGTCTTGTAGTACCTGGAGTTCACACCTGAGGTCTGAAATTAGGAGTGTGAAAAGGCTGAGAATCCCACTCATGAAAAGTTTTTAAGATATTAAATACCAGAAACTGTTTAAATTGAAAAGGGAGGAAAAAGGGGCTGTCACCTGGTCCCCACAAAGAAGTACTGAATGGAACATCACACCTGGACTTTGCTGCTTTGTGATCAGCTAGGAGAATCTGAAAACTGCTGGAAACATTTGTGATGCATAAGAAGGCCTCAGACTCCTGGAGGTTTGGATAGGGAAAGGGGACTTCTTCTGTCACTGATGTTTTGTACCAGACTTCATGAATCAAGCAAACTTCTGTGTATGTGGGCCAGCATGAGTGCTCTTGTAACACTCAACAACCTGACGTGCTGAAACCAGAAGACACATGAAGAACAGAAACTAGCTGCCAGGACCTTCTCAGTGCACGTGGATGGCAAGACCTCTTTGCACTTGTGTCCCAGAGAAAAGTCTTCATTTAGGTGGGGCACTGCAGAAGTGAGTATGTCCTGGGTTCAGTGGTAGCAGTCATTTTTCTCCTTCTTGGTAGATGGTGCAGCACTGTGTTTTTTATTTTGGGCCTGGGAGCAGCCCTGATAACACCAGTGTTTTCAGTTACTGCTTGGTAATGTTTAGGCTGGCCAAGGACTTTCTGAGCCTCATGCTGTGCCAGGGAGGAGGGGAAGCCAGGAGGAAGCAGAGACAGGGTACCTGACCAAGGAGGTATTCCATACCACAGCACATCATGCCCAGGATGTGAAAAAAGGAGAGCAGAGACCCGGAAGGGTGGGGGGTGCACTGTGTGGTTGGGCTGGATATATAGCTGGCGAGCTGTTGTACTCTTTCCTTCTATTTCTCTTGTATTATTGTTAGTGGTAGCAGTAGTGATTTGTGTTATACCTTAGTTACTAAACTGCTCTTAACCTGTGGGAGTTGCATTCTTTCAATTCTCCTCCCCATCCCCTCTGGGGCTGGGGGAAGAAAGAGGGGGGAGTGAGTGAGCAAAACTGCGTGAGGGCCTTTAAACCATGACAGGGTTTAATCAACTAAATCATTTAGACAGGATTTAAATCAACTAAATTATGCTGTCAGGGAATGTTTTCTTGGCTAAGAGCTGTTACTAGTGTTTAAGGATCACGGTAAACATAACTAACTGGAATAAAGATCATTAGCAGCATCACGAAAAGAAATCCTCAGATTCATATTCTGCCTCAAAGCTAACCTCCAGGATGCAACGAAGATATTGTATGCCTCACATCAAAGCAAAACCAATCCTGTAGCTATTAAAGCTTTTGAGAAAAATCAAAACGTAAGAGGAGGAGGAAGGCAAAGGAAAGCCACCTAAAACTACCTCGACCTGGGGTTTCCAAGTAAGAAAGGAGCTATAGCAGCTCAGGCTCGGGAGCTGTGATTTTGTTGGTGGATTTTTTTTCTTTTTCTGTGTAAAAAAAAAAAAAGAAACATACACACATTCCCCCCAAAAAAAACAAGAAACTCAAAAAACAACTACCACCCAAACACACTAATGAGCTTAACTAAACCCCAAATTACATAAATTACTTTACTTAGCAAGTTTAGAATGATAAACAAATGGCTTTTTGATTACATTTTTATCTGGATCAAACTACATCAATTACATACCTTACACTTCAGAACATACTTCCCCTTAAGCTGATTATATCTTAAACAGCTTTATCTGTGAAATTTGTAGTTGCAAATACACTCATCAGACACATTTTCCAGGTGCAGCCAAAGAAAAGAAGAAATTACTGCCTTCTTCCTTCAGTACTAGTCTTTCACTATAAAAAATATTACATGTAAACAGGAATCAACTTCACCTTCAAAGAAGAAAATCTAATCCAAACCTAGGACTTTATTTTTAAATTGTCTAATCCACAGGTTGCTGAAATAAAAACCCTCTTCTGCAGTTATTGTTTGAAAATTTCCTTCAGCTTCTTATTTCCTTAATTTATTTTTTTTTAAATACAGCATTAATATGCATATCATCTTGGCACATACTCAATTTTTAAATCAGGAAGGCAGCAGAGTGGGTTGAAGTCATTCTAGTTAAGAGAGGTCCATTCTGGTCACCTTCTCTTCTTCCCTAGCATGGGACTTCTAGCCCCTAAAGAAGTAACAGTTGTTCTATATCGCAGGGGTAGTCCAACAAGAAAATAACCACTGATCAGGTCAGGAATAAAATGACAACTGGTAGACTTCTACAGAGGGGTCTGGGCTAAGAAGTCATATGAAATTTCCCATTTATGAGTACCAAGCACATGAAGACCAAACCCGAAACCAACTCATCTCCAGGGACCTGAATCATCTGTGCAGAAAATGCTTGACTGAGACCTTTGTGTTTCCTTTAAAGCTAATAACGATATTATAAAAGTCCAAGAAGCATGTCAGAGGGGGTTTCATAGAGAAGAAACTACTTTTTGCACAAGGATAGTACACTATCTCCATGGTATGCACTTATGGGGCCTAAAGGCAAAACAGGATTAAAGTATCTTACAAAATACCCTCCACTAACAGCATTTTCTGTTGTTGGTATGCTTCCAGGTGCTTTCTGTGAATCAAAACACATTAGTCTGTTGCACTTGGTAGAATTGCAAGAAGAGACCTGACATTTTGCATTTCGTGGCTACAGTTTGGCCTGAAAGTCGGAGGGGGATGGATGAGGCTTTGGAAAGTGAAACTGAAGGATCATATTCCCTTGCACTGTCAGCTACTCTCCTCATCTTCACGAATAAACCTGTTACGTCACCGTGTTGCTTCTGAACAAATTTTCCTGGTTGACAGTAAATCAGTAGGTTAATTCAGAAATGAGTTTTTCTCTTTAGGAGTACAGAATTGCAAACCTCAGGTTTAAGTATTGGCCAACTTTTTTCTTTAATTTTTTTCCTTCTTATATTTTCTTACTTTGTAAAACACTAAACAAAAATAATCTAGGCTCTTGACAAATATATTGCTTTTATCATGCCAAATCATTAGCCTGTATTATTCTTTCACTTTCCAACATCATCATGTAAACAATACATGAATCTGGGACAAACTGGTAAGTCCATAACGTAACCAAGATATGGTTCACACATTCAGACGTCTGACTAAAGCGGGACTTAATGCTTCACTCAAAGCACATTTGGGTTTGCTACTTTTCAGGGGCTAACAGTAAATGCCCCAGAATTGTGTTTAGTCTCCTGTTATCAGTATTAGTATTTGGCACTTCAATGATTATCTCCCATGTATGCTATGCTCCTTGGAAAGCTGTGGGACTGCTGGCTATGGGGGAATGGTGTGTGACATCTCTGATGGAGGCTGCTCTGAGAGCAGAGCAAACAGCTGCCTTTATTAGAACTTTTTTCTCCCACAAGGTTTTTCTGAAATGGCTCTGCTGAAGGCACACGTCTCATTTACTGGCTGCAGCTGGACTAAATTTAGATATCAGTGCTTCTGAGTACTACGGGATTTATTCAAGTTGAGTTTAAGGAATTGGAGATTTTTTTGTAGTGTTGCTCTCCTTTCATATCACCAAGCTAAGTTTTTTTCCACTGTATTTAAATTTATCATTACATACTATTACTTGAAAAAAAGGAGATCCTGGAGGTACAGACTAGTTTTTTAGTGTTATCCAGCTTGGTATCTTGGCTAGTGAGCCAGGCTCCAAGATGTTCTCACAATAAAAGCCCATAAACCACAATATTTTCTCCTTTTTTCTTCTCTTTTTGCAACTAGCCAAAATAATTATTTCACTGGGTATGTAGAAACACAGAATGAAGGACAACTGGTGGCAGAAAGAATGAGCAGTAGTTATGGTGGAATAGCTCTCACTGATGATGTGAATGAAAGCATACTCTCCCCTAAGGGATGCACAGACATTTACACAAATTGTATGTTGATAGATTAACATATGTGCACAAGAATAAACCTTGCAGATGAAAGCCAGCCACTCATTAGATGTAACCCAGAAGTTAATAATTCCTACAGACCTCCTGTCTCCTCTGAATAAGCAGGGATTCCCAGAGCGCTCCTGCAGGGACAGATCCAATGCTCTGCACAAGGCTACCCATCTTACTAGTGGGGTTATAAAGCAAAACTCTAGGCCAAGTACAAAACATGGGTCCAAACCAAAATACACTGTGATCAATGCAACCTCCACCGACCTCCATGGACCCTGAATGAAAGCCTAGAAGTATTATGGTGTTTTTCACTGCTCTTGCTGGTATTTTTTTTTTCTACCATAGCTCCTCAGGGCTTAAAATGCTAATTTGATGAAATCTATTCTAGTAATTTATATGCCCAGCTCCAGCACACCTTTGAAAGTACAGGATTGCTTCATAAACCCCTCCTACAATATTCTAAGATGAGGCAGAAGAGTTGATCTAGTGATACAGAAGTTAGGATGTGACACTCCTACCTCCCTAGGAGCAACTGCATGAAAGCCTGAAGATACTTTTGTAGGACGACGTGGGATGTGTTACAGGGTCTTTTCTTAGGCCTAAAGAAACTCACAGCACTTTAAAAATACTGCAGATAAGTTCATCCCACTTTCATAGCCTCGCTGGGACCTACTCAACTGAGCATGAGTCACTTTTATTTCCAGAAGTTCTTCACAGTGTATCAGCATAAACAGGCTTAGAAAACCATGAGTCACAACAGCCTAACAACTCACAATAGGTCAGTGAAACCGTACAACATTGGCAAGGAGCCTTTCCAGAAAACAATTACTAACAGGCAGTTACCAGAATGGTTTTGTCAGAGAAAAAATAGGGACTAGTTTAATGATGGGGCTTTTTTTGTGTAACCAAAGAGGGGTCAAGGAGCATATAAGGGCACACTGATGTATGCCATGATAAACCTGATCTCACACATTACCCAGGCTCTGTTCCTCTGATCAGACCATTTACAAGAAATTATCTGTGCTACCTGGACTCTCCCCATGTTGGCACCCCCCAATCAACACAATTCATATCTTAAATCAGTCATATAGAGGGTTACTATCTAGATGCATTTTTATGGGCATGCCTGTGTTAGTCTTCAGCCTGTGATGTTCTAAAAACTTCCAGTACGTGGATCCACGCTACCAAATAAAAACCTAATAGTCAAGTACAAACACATGGCCTGGAAGCCTGACAAACCCATGCTTGATTTCTGAAATTGCTACTTAGCAATTAAAGAAAAAACTATTTCAAAAGATAGCTTTCCTCTTCCTCCTGATATCACAGAGCAGTATCCAGGTTACCTCAGCCACTTTCCTGCCACTCACAACAGGAAAATAACTGACAATCTGGGAAAGTATATCTTGGCAAGCACCAGCAAGAGTGGTAGCTACTTTGTATCCCCACGTGTCCCTTTTACTTACACGTTTGTTGATGCAAATATCTATATGTTAAACATAAATATTGCATAAGGAAGCTATCATTTCAAAATTAGACCAACTGGTCCATTCAAATCAATTTGTCTTAGATCTATGATATGCCCTTAACTATTAATATCCAGGCATGAAATTCTAGCAGAATAAAATCAATTGGTAAATCCACTCACTTATGTCATCCATTAAGCCACATCCATTTGTATTCAGCTCTTTTTTGTTAATTATGCACCTTTTTAAGTTCTCAATCTAAAAAAAGTATCTTTGTTCCCCTTCTGGGAACTGAAAACATAAATCCAGTTGTAGCAACAACAAAAAATTGGGGATTTTTTTTCCAGGAGCTTGAGTGAGCTGGTCAGATTGAAGGCTCTGGTAAAGTGCTACATGCAACAAGCAGCGTATGTTAAGATGGTAACTTCTATTAGTTTAATCTATTGAGTAATCTTTTAAATTATTTTTTAAATAATCTCTTATCCTTTATCATTACTCTTGTCCTACACGAGTAGGATCTGTGCAGGGTTTTAAAACTTAGAGCTATCCACACAAAATAGAAAGACAGAAGAATACGGCGTAGAACGGTATGAAAAAAATTTCAGTGCTATTGTCCTTGGGGTAAAAAGAAAACAGCATCTGCAGAAAGTATGTCCTCTCAAAGCTTATAGAAAAACACAAATAACTGTATGCACGTATTTATGTACAAGTATATATAGATAAAAACTCATATACCCACATACCCCCACAGGACATTTCTAGTCATTGCTGTCCTTTAATGTAAAATGCAAAAGAATTCAAAGTGCTTTTTCTTTGAAACACAATAAAATAAACAAATGGAAAATTATCACCACTGCAAATGTTGCCAGAACAATAATTTTCTCAAAATGCAGGGTTTTTTTAATCACACAATTATCAGAACCAGAAATTTAAGTGTATCTATTTGAATTTGTTTATCCACTTGTCTCAAATCAGACATCTCAGAATATGGATACTTGTGAACTGTATGCTATGAGAATTTGATCTGTAGAACTAGGATGGATCCATTTGTGTTGCAATTCATTAAGCTGTTACTGAGTGAGTTTTGGCCCTTGCTTGGAGAGTGTCAGAATGTTTAGAAAGTGGAAAAGGTGGTGATCAGAAACATATAAGCAAATTTAGAATTCGTTTTTGCCAGCACATATGGAAACATGTACAAATCCTGCTTTTAAATTTGTTTCATGTGATCACCCACACTGGCTGAATTTGGTTGCTGAACTAAACATTAAAAGGTCAGAGGAAAATGAAAACATAAAACCGTCAGCAGCATTTGCTGCTGGGAATCTAAGTTCAGCATCACTGAAGTCTGAATCAGACTTGAAAAAACAAACCCAAAAAAGGCATGAAGGGACCTCTATTGTCTTCAGTATACTTGAGGTCATATCTTTCTTGAATACAGACTTTGGAGATTAGCCAATTAAATACAAATATTCTTCCTTTGGGCAACTTCACAAATTTGCTATTTATACAATGTGGTAATGTCTAAAAGAAAGGCCGTAGAGCTCAATCATCAGATTAAAATATTTTTTTTACTTTTCTGCTATAAAAGTGTGTTATTTCTTCTATTACCTGACATGGAATATAGTAGATGGAATCCCTAAATTTTTATCAAAGATCAAGTGCTAAGAACAGGAAGTGTATCTTAATGCAAGCTGGAAAAATACATCAAGTTCTTTATCTAGACACCATCAGTTAAAGGAATCTTGAGCCAGCTTAAAAGCCACAGCAGAAGGTAGTTTGGTGACCCATTTTCATAGTACAGATGCCAATATCATAGAATCATAGAATAGTTAGGGTTGGAAAGGACCTTAAGATCATCTAGTTCCAAGCCCCCTGCTATGGGCAGGGACATCTCCCACTAAACCATGCCCCCCAAGGCTATGTCCAACCCAGCCTTGAACACTGCCAGTGATGGAGTAGTCACAACTTCCCTGGGAAACCCATTCCAGCTTCTTCAGCTCCACAGATAGCTAAACTGGGTCCCTCTGCCAGCACAGAGAGTATTTACATAAAGTGAGAAACTCTTAGGAGTATACTTTCCAAAACCAAAAATGAGACCTATTTGCATCACAGAACGGAATAAGTTTGCTTCACAGCCCCAGATCTGCAGCTGCTCTATGGATTATGTAAAAATCAGCCCTAAAGCCCCAAGCTCATCTTCTGTTCCCAGGGTGTGAGACAAAGGAAACTGAAGGGTTTAGAAAGACACACTGACAAGTGCAATATTTTACTTCTCATTCAAGCACACACAGTATAGCTACAACCCCTGTGCATGTAAAGTAAAATGAAAGTAATGATTCCAGGCTCTTATCCTTTCTTGTTGCAACAGCATTTAGGAAAATTTCAGGAAGACTAGATACAGAGAACTGTTTATGTAAGGAACTGAGATGTTGGGAAACACACTTGACTATGTTACCAAAACGCCTGTTAATGTGCGCAAGACTTTGATCTGGCTCTACAAGCATTTATACTCTTTGAAGTAGATTCCTAAGAGCAAGCACAAGCTTATCTTTCATGCAGTCACACTACTCAGGCATAGCATTGTCACATTTGGACAAGAAAAGACTTTATTTCCTTCTTTAGGGAGTCAGTTACCAAAAGGCATGGTGCAATCCTGGGGAGAACAGCTTACCTTCTATTGCAATGGTTAGCATGTCCGTCTCCCAAAGCTCCCTGTACACTCATAACCAGGTCTTAAAAAAGCTCAAGCTAGAATCACACACTCTGTGAAATGCTTTGGTTAATATTTAAGAGGGAGAGCTTAAACCACGACAAGATGGCAGCCCAAGTCACATGCAGACTTCTTAGACTTGTTCCTCAGAGTCCAGTTAACCCACCTGCACTAGTCCTCAGATTCATCCTGAGGATATCATTCTAGGTCTGGCCTCTCATTGACCTCTGCCCAAATGCATCACATGGCAATAGGAGATTATTTGCACCTCAACCTGTGGCAGGATGGTGACGATATATGCAGTAGGAAGGCTGGAGACCAGATCATACGCTGTACAACAATTTAATTTACTGTGCCAAGTTTTGCTCTGTGTGGTATATGGAAAGAAAAGGGTGAGCATTTACTCCTTTTGTTTTGAATCAAGAGCAGAGTTGAGACACTACTGGTTTAGCAGCACCTAGAAATGCATAGATGAAAACATGACCGGGAGCAGAAAAGCCCGAGGCTTCCATAGTTGCTGGGCTGCTCCGGGGGATGGCACACTGTAGCAATCTACATACAAATCTTCGGTTTATTAGGACTGTGAGAGCATCTGGCACTACAACAATGCCTTCAAATACAGCAGCTTGACCCTTCCTTCTTTCTGAGTGACTTGCACAGTAACATGTATCACAACCAAAGCAATTAGCAAATAAAATAGCATCTAGAATAACACTTCAGAAAGACAGTAGGGACACCAGTCGAGAGTAAACAAACCATGTGGTTTTGTTTTGGGTTTGTTTTTTGGTCTGTTTGTTTTGTTCTTTTTTTTTTTAAGACAAATACGCACACATGAAACCTCTCCATGGGGTAAAAGGAAAGCAGGCAAATCAGTCCAACCACAGAGCTGTTCTCAAAAAGGACCTACTTGTTTTTCCACCTGAAAACATGAATAGTCAAGCATAGCCAGCATGAATTTATCTGTTCTACTCCAGGAGGTATTTTGCAGTCCAGCCAGACTCTGAATCAGAAGTGCCTGAGCTGTACAGAACACAACATCAGTACCAGGTATTCCAAAGGAGAGTCTGTGGGTTCTGGCATCAGCTTTGAGGTTGAGAGTAGAATCTGCAGCCTGGCTGACTGCAGGAGAAATGGGTTGTCTACCTGCCTCTTTCCTCGTCTCCCAGGTCTTCAGTCATTCTTGAGGTTCTACCTGTGATGTTTTCCCTGCTCTCCAGACTGTTCTCTCCCTTTTCATTTTCCCAGTGAACTCACATGTGCAGTGTCACTAGGCATTTCACTCTTCCCTCTTTCCACCCAGGGCCACATCCCTTATCAAGGTGTGACTTCCATGGCTGGAGTTCCCCACAGCACTCTTCTTGCTCTTCTACCTCAGCCTTAAAAACTAAACAACCTCTGCCTGGCAAGCCTGCCTTACAGAATTGTGGTTTCTGTCCTCAGTGTAGTGGGGAAGGATTCAGGTAGATCTGTGCATGTGCCACTTTTCATGGGGCTGAGGGATGCTCCTTGTTTTTTTTTTAAGCTGTATGCCTCAGACAGCTTTTAGTTTGGTTTCCTCCCACCAACTTTCTTATGATAGATCTTACAAAGGCAAATGAGAAATGTTTCTACTGTTGTGGTTTTTATTGTATTTACATCAAAAGATAACTAGATCCCTGGTGAAATTCCCTGTTTCCCTGTAGCTCTGCATTTTCTAGGCTTGTTTTAGTGCTGTGAATCAAATATTGATTAAAAGGGACAGCCATCTGAAATTAAAACATACAGGTATGTAAATATGCACACGCGTATAGTAACAAACATCATATGTAAATCAATAAGTAAGTTGGATGTTAAGAAAGTGACTGCAGGTAAACAGTGGCGGTATGTAGCCTGGGTTTTGAGGGGCTGTGCAAGGATAACCAGGATTCATGCAACCTGGACTTCATTATCTATTGACATTAAGGATGTCCTATGAAAGTACCTAGACCAGAGCCTACAGTAAAAATAAGCCTATGAATTAATTTACAGTCTCTTCTGTGTTAACAAGCAAAGGTCATATAATTCATAGGCTTCATCTGAAGGCAGTTAAGATTGAAGAAAGTCTGGGCTAAAACCAAATAGAAGTATAAAGAGTACAAATATAAACATAACTCAGGATGAAACCAGCAAAGAAAGATACCTGTAGGGACTGAAGAGAGATGAAATCCTCTCAAGTTGCTTCAATCCTCAGGCATGGATTTATTCTCCAGTAAATTTTAAAATATTCATAAGTGTCTTTGATAAACAAGATAAGCAACTGATCTAATTCCTAATGTAATGCCACTGAGGACCACGGTGCCATCAGCCATCAAGTTGGTACATTATGCTCACCATACAATTCATTTAACAATAACCCAACTTAACATATAATTGCATTTGATCACAGCGAGGTAGCCAAGGTTGAAAAAGAGTAATTACATCTTCTGCCATCATAAACTCATAAATTACCACAATTATTGGATTAACTCTGTTCATTGCTCTGAGCCATGAGAAATATATGTGTTTTCATTTCCTACAGTATGGGGGAAGGGATGAACAATGTAAGGAGGGACGGTTAGAAGAGGAGTTATTAAACTGTACTCCAGTACAGATTACCGACTACAAGCAGGCCCCTGGATATTGTTTGACTCACTCTCTGGGAAGAGAAATGTAGCCTGGAAAAGCCAGGATGCATGGGCAGCACTTGTTCTGCTGTTTCCTACATTTGGAGCATTTTACAAGGGAATCTTTAACGTTCAGTTAGCAAAGTTCCTTCAGGTATATTAAGTATATCTTAACATTGTGAATAGAAATCAAAAATGCACAACTGAGTGAGGCCATCCTACCTGAAATGCTTTCACAACCTACAGCACTATGATAATAGTCTTGACACTGGCTACTGATCTAGTGTACACCATATACTGTGATGACCGAAACTAGGCAAAGAAGTGTTTGTTGAGGGTAGGGTATAGTTTGTTAGGGAATGCTCACTCTGCAATGCCTGGGCATGTGTATGTGCCTCAGCACACAGCCAACCATCATGCTTAATAGAAATCTTTTCCTACACTCCACCTGCCTAACTGCATCACTTCACAGCAAGTAAATGCAGTCTTGTGTGAGAGGAGGCAAAAATCATAAAATAATTATATGTAGTGAAAAGGGCTTAAAGAATCATTGCACAATCTGGTAATTAGAGAGGTCGTCTAAAGATAGGTATAGAAGCAGCTGAATTAACTATAAATCTGCCATTTCCTAAATTTTTAATGCTGAATTTGGATGTTCTTTTAGCAGACTCTAGATGTAGCATACAGCATTGTGATTCCTAAATAATACAGCCAAGGCTACACACAATTGAGGAGGGTTAACTTTCTTAAACAAATGGAAGGTACAGTTTGAGCATGTATTTTGGGAAAGAAATAGCTGTGCCACCTGATCATTAAACCTCTCAAGAAAAGCCAAGTCAAGAAAGCAACTCTGAATTCATTTAGAATGACAGTACAAAGCTCAGCTAGAGATCCAGTCAAGGATCAAAAAGTCTTGTCTGTAGCTCTATTTCAACAACTCAATTCCCCCCTGATATTCTAAACAGCTTTTTCAAGAGGTTAATCATACTCAAATTTCAGCAAAACACGTGCAAGATTAGAGACACTGACATATCCCAGGATCAGGTCCAGTAGAACTGGTATTACTGAAGAAAAAAGAGAGAGTTTACTTTAGCATAAGCATAGACAAAGAGATGTGAGCAATTGCTGTGTTTCTACAAAGAGGATAAAATTCCTGGCAGTAAAAATCATGATAGTTTAACTAGCGCATGTCATTGGAGGCACTAGCATGAACGGAGAAAATCAGAAACTGCTTCTAATGGCTGCTTTGCATGCCTAGTCATACCTCTGCTACATGAGCATATATCTACACATATTAAAGACAAAACCAGGATGTGGTAGGGGTGTCAAGAGTTGAGGGAGGTTGTTAAAAGTAACTGTTGCAGACATTTCTGGCACATGGCATTTCTTGTTCTTGCCAAATCTAAACTCTCAAAGGAGTAATGGTGAAACCAGGATGGTACATATCAACAGCTAATTGGGATATTCTTGCAGACTCATTTACGGTGGAAATTAGTTGCAGAAAAACTAAGGCCACAGTACTGCTTCACAAGCTTTGTTTATTTTTCATGAGATGCAGAATGAAAGAAAATCAGACCGTGGGAGATTTCACATTCCAAGCAAATACTCTTATTAGTGGAATAAAGATTTATAACTGCTTTTTAAAAATGCAAAACAGAACATACCACCAGCACAACTCTGAACTGCAGGACATCTACCAGATTTCCATGAGGGAGGAGAGTTCCTATAGTCTCTTGCTGTGAGCCAGGTAATAACAAAAACCATTGCCAAACATCCACCTCTGGGGTGCGCTGCCACAGGTGAAAGGCAGCCACATGCTCTTGCATGTTCAAGGTCTGAGGCTGGACTCAGAAGAAGAATTTAGTGCCAAAATAGGCTGCTCTTAGACTAATACTCTATGCACATTACAGCTAGTTCTCCCCAAGAAGCACCCTGCGGGGCAAAACTGCACAAGCTCTGTGATGCTCAGGGGAGGAAAGTGCAGATAAACAAAGACAGCAGCAGTAGGGCACAAGAACACCATTCACATACAGCAGCCACCTGCTATTAATGAAGGTGAGCACTGATTCCCTCTAAGCCGCTGGTTGGAAGCCAGGCAGTCAGCTATATATTCCAAAAGAGCTATCCTAAGACCCCTCACTAGGGCTGGGTACCACTTTGCTCAGTGATACAGGCTGTACCCCCTCCTGCACAGGGACCAGCCTAGCTGTGCCTTGAGCAGACATTGAGTACCTGAATATGGCCACGGACTAGTGAAAAGCTACCTAAGCATGCTGTTACACTAAGAATCTGGTGGTGGCTGCAATGTGCGGTGGGCGCCCTGGAAGCTTGTTCCTTCACTCACAGGTGAAGATGCCCCTTCACTACAAGGGCACTGCATGGGTGGCACAGCACCTCCAAGACTCAGCTGGGCAGCAGGGGTCTGGAACAGACTACAAAACAAATCCATTGCTTATCAGTAGAGTAGTTCTGACATTATCCAGTACTTTCTTTGTAAATGCAGACCTCTCCTTACAGAAACAGTCTTTCGTTTGCTTCAGTGGAAGACAGCTTATGGTTTTTATCCACCTTTGTTTATTTACAAAGCAGATCCTGACCATCAACTTCTCTTCATAATGGAAAAAAAAAAAAAAAAAAAAAAAAAAAAAAAAAACAAAAAAAAAAAAAAAACCAAGAAGACTTAGACTAACAGAACAACAGGCTTTGGACAAAAAGGGGTAATGGTATTCATTGACAACTGAAGTAGATTAAGCCTCATTTTAAAGGGTAGTTGCTACAAGAAGAGACTGCAGAGAGTGTGAGTGCTTTGCTATTCTGACACTGTAGATACTTAAGAAAATAAAATCAGAGTCTTTTCATACATTATCAGACAGAGTAAACATAGTGGTACTTCTAATTATAATTGCAAATAAAATGAGAATTCCTTGGTGAAAGTCCATTACTGTCACTGTTTTTCTATCTGCACAGAAAAAGTGCCAAAAGAAAAAGATCAATTTTGGAGACTGAAGGGTGGGAGAATGCAACATTCCTTGGGCTGCACAACACAGGACTCCACAGGAGCTTGCTGCCTCCCACCAATCTACCAAGCAGGATGCTCCTGGCCGGTGATGAGTGAGAAGACACTGGGGGCAGGGCTGGAAAACAGAAGTCAGACCAATTTCTCAATCTTCATTAAGATCTACTGCAACAGAAAATGATAATGCACGGATCCTGCTCTCCATTACTCCCACCTTCCCTTCCAGGGACAGAAGAAAAGAACAGGACTTCTCAATATCATAGAATCAGATTGGTTTAGGTCGGAAGGGACCTTAAAGCTCATCCAGTTCCAACTCCCTGCCATGAGTAGGGACACCTTCCACTAGCTGCTCAAAGCCCCGTCCAACCTGGTCCTGACCACTGCCAGGGATGGGACAGCCACAGCTTCTCTAGGCAACCTGTACCACTGGCTCACCACCCTCATACTGTCAGTCTTATTGGAACACAAGAAGCACTATTCCTTATTTAATACCTCCTTCAAGGGCAAAGGAAGTCAAGTGCAAAACGTACGTACTCACCAGTCAAAGTCTTTTTCTCATGACTTGTTTAGCAGATAAAGCATAAGGAAGGTGCTTTGGGAGACAGCGGATGAACATGGAATCACCTTTGGCTTGAAAAATGTGGAAAAGAACATAAAAAAAAAAAAAAAAAGATAGCAGCAGGAAACAAATAATGTAATAGAAAAAAAAAAAAAAGGTTTCAGCAAATCCGTGTCAAAATTGCAGCAACCTAGAGTCGAGCACCAGAATACTCTATTAAAATGCACATGCTTCACATGCATGTCAGGGAGTATTCCTCTGCAGAAGTGATGGAGACTAGAGAATCTGCTGTCAGAGAAAGAGAGGTGGAGAGAGATGCAGAGGGTCTGGGATCCCATGGGTGATGCAAAGAACAGCCTGGGATTCTTATGCATGTGCTGAACCAGTTCTGCTTTCAGACTGCACAGGCCTGCCAGGCTTGGCTGTTTGGGTGCACAGAAGTTTTAAATCGAACATGAATTGCCAGAGGCAGACTGTATTTGAATGTTCCTTTCTTCCTGCTCACTTCTTGCATAAAACCTTTCCCTTTGACCCAGGGATATAGGTGGAAGACCTCTCAGCACAGACCACACCGCACAGTCCAAGATTTTGCATGGAACAGACTTACTAAAAAGTGCAGCTATAACATCCATACTCATTCTCCTTTCCTGGTAAAATTTAAACAACAGCTTGATGCAGCTCAGGAAAGCAGAGAAAGGGCCATGCCTTAGAGCCATTTCATGAACATTTGCTTTGCTTTGTCATAACATTGCAGAGATAAGGTGTGCTCCGCATGCTAGAATTTTTTACAGTCTCTCAAATTCTGCCTTCTGATTCTGCACATATACAGATAGCCTAATGAAATCTGAGGGGAAAGTAATGCCATATTTGTTACAGTACAATGCCTTCCTGTAGGCATTTTATGGGCAAGGATGATAAACTGCTTAAAAACATAACCCTGGTTACCAGTTGAAGGTGCTTCTTAGTCCTAATCACTTAAACCTCTTCTCACCTATGACCTCTCCTTAGTAAAGTAATGCAGACCCTCCTTTTACAGCTGTTTGTAAACTATACATTAGTGCTATAAAATGTACAAATAATTACTATTTTGAGTCCTTCTTATTGTCCAGAATACAGGTATACATCTATGGTTGTATAATACACAATCATCAGAACACAAGATATCACCATACAGATGTAAATCATGACTGTGTGAAAACCAAGTAAGTTTAGATTTAGTTACATAGAAGTTTACTCCCAGCTCCAATTGCCTGCCTGAGGGAAAGCATGGGCAATTGGCACTTCAGGGTCAGCATGACAAATATAATGGGCAAGTTCTTCACACAAATACACACACAACCCCTCACTCCAATCTGGCCCACTCCAAACTGTTTCTCACTTTTGGTCTACCACTTTATCTCTATGGCCAGGACGAAAAACTAGGGAGTAAAGTGCTATCGTTTCCTTTGACAGAGGTACAAATGTCTATGCAGACTCTAGGATGGTAAGGAAAATGTCCTGAACTAAAATTTAAAGATAAATTTAGCAGGTCTCATTTTTAGAAGAGTCACAATATTATGCAGTTACATTATCCCTGAGGAAATGCAGAAATAGTATCATAATCCCAATTTAGAATCTCATTTTCAGTCTTAATTTTCAGAGGGTCTTTAAATCAGGTTTACAGTTTTCTCTCTTTATAGAAATCCACTATTTTATTAAAGATATACTTGAAATATAGTACGTAAGTCACAAACCAAACCCACCCAGCAAACACTTATGCAGTACTATGCCCCTGCACATCTACCTCCTATAGCCTAGGACCTCCTGAAACTCCTGCCCATTCTGCCTTGGAAGATGAGAACAAAACCAGAATAACACAAAAGGTAGGGAAGCTAACAAGAAAGTGCACCTCCCTGCCTGTGTGCTTTTTGCAAGTCGTTCTGCTCAAGCACAAGGGTTTTCCGCAAGCTGCCACCTTCACAGGGTGCACAATGCTTTGTTCTCGCAGCTGGGCAGCAGCCCTTACAAACACAGCCCTATTATTCCATGGGGTAAACGGAACAAGCTCATCTCAATTTTCCAACTCAGATGAAAATTAAAGGCTGCTGTTTCTGTGCCACACTTACTAGACCTTACATAACTGACAAAGATCGTGCTGGCTCTGGCTGAAAGGAAGCTGGGAGAAATCATCTGGATAGCAGGAATTATCTATTATAAATCAATCACATGCATGCACACAAAGAGCAGTTCTCACCCAGACTAAACACTTTTCTCCAAGTGAGGCGTCTGCTTTGTGCTCTGTGAACAGGAAAACTGCATGTCCCACACTCTAGATAAAAATGCTCTGTGGTAAAGGAGATGGCACTTTTCAACTATCACAGCAAAAGCCTTGAATATTAACCCAATGGCTAAATTCCTCTATGTTTCTGGGAGGTCTAGTGCCCATGCACTTAGACAGAAATAGAGCAACATTTTATAAAGCACCTTTTATGCTGTCTGTGCTTTATTTTAAAGGGTTCATTTAGTCCAAATTACCCCACTATCGCTCCGGGAATCGTTGCACATTGGTTTCTACAGTCATCACTCCCATCCCTTACAGTATATGAGGACTCCATTCGGCAGCCCTCCATGTCTTCCACTACAGCCAGACAAGGAACTGCTCCTCAACAGTAATGGTGCTCCTGAGCAGCGCAACCCCTGATGGTTTGGCTGTGTATGAAAATTGTACATGGGATTAAACTCTGCTCCATTTAAACACTGTTATTTTACTGAAGCAACATCATTTTGACACATTTGCAAGAAGGAAATCCAACCAGCAATACAAATTTGTACTCCACCACACAACTCTGTGGCACCAGGTTTCAGCAACTTAACTTTCATTACAAGGGCTTCCTACAGATTTAGCTTCTAACGCTAGCACAGCATTTAATAATAGCCCCATCAGAATGAAAACTGTGTTTTTCTAAGAGCAGTTCAGAGGTAACAGCATTATCCCCAATTCCCCAGTCCAATTCACTTCTCCAGTGCTGGCTCTCCTCATGACCTTGGACACGTCATTTTGGCTATATCCAAGGAGCAGAATGACAGCGTAGGTTATTGCCTGCTTACTCAAACTCCCCTGTGTAACTGCAGTAGTGACAGCAGCTGGCACAGACTGTTGCACACAGCTGGTATGGCCTTTAATACACACCATCTACCCAAGGCCTGCAGAGGGTCTGCACACTGCTTACCAGCACAAATTATTCTTACCCTCAAAGCATGGCACAATTAACACCATAGAAGAGCACATCTTTATTCTGCAGCATAGTCTGTTCTCAGCCTCACCTATAAAACAGCGGTAATTGTACTTCCTACCCCAGAGGGATACTGTAGGGTTATATTAGTTCAGGGCATTGAAGGGCTTAGATAATGTGGTAACTGGGGCCACAGGACCTACAAAGAGCAGATGCTCTTTGGGAACAATCTACTCTAAAGATGCAGAGACTCACTGTATAAAGAGCATATATAAAACAGTCTGGTAACAGTGATGGCAATGTTGCTGGTATTTAAACTAGGCGTTCTGTAAGCAAACAAAGTCTTTGTTGGAATCCCTGATACTGCGCCAAATGTACATCTTTCAGTAGTCCATTAGTCTTTCCATGTCTCATTGCATCACAGTTTTTACAACTCAAGGAATGGACTGTCTTGGAGATGACTGTTTTAAATAGGAGTTCAAAGGAGAATTCACTCTATGGGAAAGAGGAGTTTCCAATATAAAGATGTGAGAATAGTTGTGAGCCTACCCCAACTCCTCTGGGCACTTCTAAATAAAAGCTAGAAGAAAGGAGCTGAAAACTGACTCTTTAAAACAAACAGCCCACCCCTATCATGAAATCCATTCACTTGATCAAGTGCATGCCAGGGCTCAGCTTAGCTCTCAAACCACTTTGCTTCTCTTCCTATGCCTTCTCCTCTGGGAGAGGACTGCATTCCTGGCTATCAGTATCTGATCCAGCTTCATTTCTAGACCAAAGAGATATTTAGAATGGTTTCATGTTTATTGGATCCTTACCCAAGGGACCTGTTGGTTCCTTGCTATATGAAGTGGCAGCAAAAAATAACGCCTCATGCCACTTTTTTAAACTGAATTACATTTGATGTGAAGTCAGTCCAGCTGCCATCTCAATAATTTGTTTGATGGAGGTTGCCCTAATCCTTGTTATGCTTATTATTAGCTTTAAGTTCTTTCATTTTTAACAGTGGTGTCCTCTAGACAGTCTGGGATTTGAAGCCATATTTACCCATCACTTTCTTTCAAACATAGTTTTACTGTAATCTTCAACATATCAGTCACCTTAGGGATCAGAAGAGAGACAAGTTATTCTGCATGGGAGTAGTAGAAATTGAACACTGGCTGAACTTGATCTGCCAGGAGATGAATTCAAGTCAGAGATGCTACTACTCACAGGGTAAATTTCATGGACATTACCTTCCCTGTAAATCAGATGAAATTTTAGCCTCCAAAGACAGTTAATGCCAAAAAGATTAAAGTATTTGATAATATCACAGAGTCCATTTTCTAACCCAACTGCCCTAGAATTCTGACATATATTTTCTGGAAGTAAATGTTGTTCTTTTTTTGACTATAATGGTCACAAGCAGTCTAGATGAACAAGCAGCCTAGATGAGTAACAGATGAGACCTCAGCAGAGGAATCCAGTGCAGTTGCATGGACCAGATTCATTGCAATGCACTGGCTGTTTCACATTGTCTAAAGGGTGTAAAACAGATGGAAGCACATGAATGAGTTACACTCAACAAGAAGACAGACTCTAAGTCAGCTTTATGGCTGCTTTTTACTAAGGGAGAAGCAAAATTCAGCTTGGAGTAGGGATATGGAAAGGAAAGGAGTGGGGTTGAGAACAGTGGTTCCATAGCAGAATCAAAAGGGAGGGGGAAAGTCTGCATTGTTGACTGAAATAGTTTGTTCAGTCTGGAATGAAAAGTTGCATTGAATTTTCATATTCTTCAAGACTTTTCCCCCTATTTCAATTAAAAAGAGCATTCTTCTCACACAAAAAATCTTTCATTTTTGAAAGTCCTTCTAAATGAAACAGTTTTGGTTTTAAACAAGTCTTCCATCCCAGCTTAAAAAGCCTCATTATCAAGCTAGACCCATATGAATAAATATTTTTAACAATTCTGAAACACGTAGCCTGGATTCATTACAAAACATAGCTTGTTCAAGGAAGAAAGATGTTAGAAGTATCCTAGGATAAGTCTGCAATACAAGAATCATCACTGTCAGGGAGCTAGTGAGATGGTAGGGATGAAAATCTACCAAGTGAAACTTACCTAAAACTTTTCATTAGATTGAGTACTAACAGCCTGCCTTTATGCCCAGTGTGATTCAGGACATACCATCATAGTTCAATAAGGGAAATTTTCATATCTTTTTAAATATTTAAGGCAGGACCTATACAACACTGTTGTTGGCAGCAACAACAGCTATTAATTTTGTAATATTTTACGAGAAGGTCCAAGTAACCAGAAGCAGATGACAAGATGAAGATGTGCGTGGCTGGAAAAAAACAAGCATCAGGAAATTGGCAACCACAGCATCTGAGATAGCAGCCTTATTTCCTAAGCTTAGAATAGGATGTAGTGGTAGTACGTATGGAGTTACAATGCAGCAACTCATTGCAGATATTTAACCCTTTCATAGCCATCTCCACATGAAAGGTGTCAGCCATGGACTTGATTTTTTAAAAGAACTAGATGATCACAGACTATGCCACCTGTCTGCATTTTTCAAAAGACTTGTCCCCTGATAAAAAAAGGCACTGAGGCCACAAAGGCAGAAAGCAAACATCTGCCCATCTTCCCCAAGGCTACCTTGGAAGTACTGCAGCAGTGAAGCTTCTGCTGCAACCTAAGCAGAATTTTCTGCTTATTTAAATCCTATTCACAGCTTCATACTCAAGCTGCTCATATGACTGAAGTGCTGCTTTATTACTTCATGGCTGTACTGGACTAAAGGAGATCAAGAGGAGCCATGAGAATAGCTAAGCTGCACACAGCACTGTTGCTTGGTCACTCGGCACGATCCACAGCCTTCAGGGTGTTGCCTGGCCCAAAATGCCTCTCACATCAAATGGGAATCTGACACGAGGCTGGTATCCCCATCCTGAAGTAGGCATTCACAGCCACCTTGCCCAGAAAGCAGAGGAAACCCTACCTCTGCTAATTCCTCCAAATTCAAGAAAATACATAACTTAGGTCAGCAGGCAGTGCCACTCAACCTGCAAGACACCTCTGGGTGGTTTAATGAGCTGGTCGATACTGGTATAATCCATGTGGGCAAACCTGATGTAGACCTCCACTATCGATACTTGCACGCACAGATTGGTCATCTATTGGGACAACGTATGAAGAACAATGCAGTATTTAGCTGTATATTCATGAGTACACACAACTCAACTGAGTCAGCGGCTAAACCAAGACCCACTGCTATTATACAGCAAATTAGAGGGATATCAGCTGCACTAGACTCCAGTGACAGCATTCATCCAGATACCAGAGCAGAGATTAGTATCAGAATCCACCAATAAGGAAAGAAGATCCCTAAGTGATCAATTAAATGCAAATAACCTATGTAATAGATCAAAAAATTCCTTGGCTGATATTTGATATAACACCACAGTATTTCCTAATGCCAATTTTATTTCGTTCATTTGCATTTTCAAAGCCATATGCTTCTATTTAACAAATTGTCAGTTTCCCATTCAACTGTGTAAAGAAATTATAGCAGACCTTTATTTTTTTTAATTATTGCATCAGGTTTGCAATATCAGAGGAGATACCATGATGCCCCTGGTACCATAAAACATTCAACATTGTTCTTGATAAAAGAGCAGCAAAAAGTAGCATTTCATTAGAGAAGTGCACTTAAAAACACCATGCTTTTAAATGATTTAATTTTAAAAGTACACTGCATTTGAATCATTTGATTACTGTGTAATAACAGTGCATAATTTATTTCCAAGTGACTGCTTTAAAAAAAAAAATAGATTCTGTTCTGCTATGCCAATTAAAAAAGGGTTAGGAATTAAAAATTTTCTCTCCAACCAGGCAGTTTAATACTGTATCTTCATCCTGGAGAGCATCTTTCTTGAGCTGAGTCTTAAAAAGTCAGAATTTGTGCAATTTCAAAAGGAAGTCGTAGTTGGGCACTATGACCTACCTCCTGTGCCCATGAAGGTCAGCCGTACACCCACACTGGGTAATAAATTTCTGCCTCTGCAATCAAAAGTAGTATCTCTGCCACCATGAAGGGTGACAAGCAAGCCCTGATTATGAGGAACACAAAAACAAGCCAACAGTTTCAGTGTTTCACAGCAACAGGTATGTTTGGTGAGAAGTTAGACACTGCACACAAGATCGTGCTGCATTTTGTGACTGATAGTGAGAGAGGACACTTTCCAAGGACAAGCATCTTTCACTTCAAATAGAGAGCCTTCCTCACCTTAGTTGCAAGAGTGTAAGATTTTTACATTTACAGCAGTTGTTCGTCTTCCATCTGCAGGGCAGGTTAAATGTCCCAGGCAAAGAACTGCATCAGAATAGTGCACCAGTGCCTATCAAGAGGCTTCTAATGGGAATCTCTCCAGTTTCAAATAAGAGCAAGTCCTGGGCTACCACAAAGAACCAGGAAACTTAAAGGATGCTTTAAAAACTGTATTCTATTTCCCTTCCTCTCTTTTTTTTTTGTTTTTTTTTTTTTTTTTTGTTTTTTTTTTTTTTATAGCAAGTTCATCTGACAGTGACAACTGCAATATTTTAGCCCATTCTGAAATTAGCTTATTTTTTTTTTGGCCACAGGACAGAGAGATAAATAAGTAGTGGAAAAGAGAAAGATGTGGAACTAAAAGAACTAGGCAAAGACATTCACCAATTTGCATCTGTTTTCCAGAGGCAAGGAACTGTCAGACTTGCTTCTCAAGTGCCACCACAAGATTTCTGTTCCACTTCTTCAAAGAACAATTTGTATTCATAGATAATATTTAAAACTAATCTAAAGCAAATTTATGTATGAAAGGTTTCTTTGATATCATTTCATGCAAAGTTTTGAAATACTACCATCTTCAAATGGGAAATAAATTCTGGGGTTGTTCTTTTACCTCTACCTACAGTTCATCTCTTTTCCTCCATTTCTTTCCTAACAAATATCAGTGTCTTAATCTCACCACTTGCAAGCTTGAACCATATTTTTCTAAATGTAACCTGCTGTAGAACATAACTTCATAGCTCCCACCAAAGAGAGCAACTCCTCCAAATCACATAATGCAGAAACAGCCATGCCTCAAGCCAATTGATACTAAACATTGTTAAATATTAGCCAGTCAGGGTTGTATAAAGCTTCACATATTTCATCATTACCACTGAACTAAATCATATGTAATTCTATCCCAAAGTACAACTTACTTCTCTTACAGATTAACTAAAAGAATTGATCTATAATCAGACCAGTTGTTCCATAATTAAATCTTTGTGGAAAAAAAGCATATAAATCTGTGGCGAAAAGCTGTCCTATAAAGTAAAAGCACGTGCAAAGAGCATTACTCGGCAGACTGTCAAATAACAACAAATGTTTAGGAAGGGTTTTAGTTTAATCCACTTCTTGTAAACACACAGGCAATAAAAACTTTGCAAACTCAAAATGTGGTATTTAAAGCAAGCCTTTGAATGAAGGAGCTCCTGACCACTGAGAACATTTGAAGGCTAAGTTCATCCACTCTGTTCAGCTTTTAGAGCCGGTTGGTCTGCATGTGCTTTATAGTCACATCTTTGGAAAAACTCTGAAACACTAAATTGGGATATAGATTATGCATTGCAGATTATATTTTCCCCCACCCCATAGAAAACAGCTTCTTGCCTTCAGTAGATCTTTAGTTTCTGGAAGTTTCTGTGGCATTTTCTTTATCCTCTCCACTTCAGAATACTTTCAGAAAGCATCATTTACATGGCTCCATATGATTTTTAATTTTAATTCCCAAATACCAGATAATCTCATAAAGTCACATTGTGCCCCCTTCCTCTCTCTTAATTAATTTTTAATGCTCAAAAATTGTAATTTTCAAATAAATCAATTAAAATTATTTATCAAAAAAAACTAATAATGCCAGTGCAGGATGACTTGGCTGCTTGCGTTTATCATATTAGTTCAAGACAATGAAAGGAAACTATTTTTGAAGTTGGAAGTCATGGAGTTATGAAACAGAAAGGGGACACCATACCAGAACAGCCCACGTTGCTCAGCATTTTTAGAATCAGGCCAAGGTATGACATTCAAATTACAAAGAAAGCTAAGGGATCACTGAGAAGGCAATAAGCAAAACCAAGCATATACGTATGGGAGACGCAATGGAAATGAGGTAGAGGCAAAGGAATGAAGCACTATTTTGATACATCCTCAGGCAAGCTGAAACCAGGAAGCACTCCTCAGATATCAGTCTTCACTACTCCTCTCTGGGTATCAACTAGACTGCTCCCTCCTAGCTGCTGCTGGAATTCCAGCACCTACCTGAGAAGGATGCACACACTTGACCCCTACTATGCTTCGAGCATGGCAAAGTTGAGTCTCTCTTGGTTCCAAATGCTTGTTTTTCCTTCAAGGATCAAAACACACTGTGAGGAATATCCTGGATTTGGGGAGTTCCTTGGCTATGACTTTCTTCTCCTAGCCTTTTATTTCCTCTCTCCTCTTGTTCCTTTCCCATTTTTTTTAAATAGAATTGTCCATTTGTATAGCTTCACAGTTAAGTATAGTTAAGTGTGTGATAAGGCTGGACTAGATGAAGGGGCTTCTTGAAGGTCAGCTATAAATTGTTCATGTAGAAGAATACTGTACCCATCTGAATCCTTATAAAGTTAATCCAAGCAATCAGAGGTAATTTCAAAAAGCCAGACCTTGGCCAAAATACATCATCTGTGGCACTGGTTAGTGCCAGCTTCAGGCAAAGCTGCCACCTACTGAATGGTCAAACCCTATTCTGGAATTTTCACCATGTCTCCTTAATCCCTCTCCCCTTTGGCCTTCAAGCAGATGCTCAGAACAGAACTGAAAACACTCCCAGAAATTATCATATATTCTAGTAAATTCTTCAAGAGCAATGTGCAACAGAGATCCACTTCCAAAATCTTAGTGAGGGACTCCTCAGCTCATTCATCACTACCATCATTTTTATTTTGAATGAGAATATGAACTTAACAGATGCTGCAGACTTTATTTAGTTGCTATACACATTCATGCTCAGGTCAAGTATTCTTAAAACTTGGTATATGCTTCACAAACTTTTTGACTCTGAGGTTTTTTGATCATAGTTTTTAGAAAAAAAGAATCAGTTTTGTATTTAACATATGCTGAGGTCCAAAGCTTGGGTCTTGGTTTATACCACTGAGATGCAAAAAATTCTTTATTTTGAATTGCATGGCTACAAATGTTGTTAGTAAGTATTAGATTATCCTCTTAATTAATTATTTAATTGTAGTATGGATGACAATTCTTATTTTTCATTAGTATTATATTCTTTAGAGCAACATGACTGTATTGGTGGTATTCAATGGAGCACTGGAGTCATTAGAAGAACTTTCTAAATATAGGTATAATGGTGACCTAAGTGGCCAAATTCCTACAGCAGTTTCATCAGCATGATTCAGGATAGATCTGTAAACTAAATATAGAAACAATCAAAATAAAGGACAGGAATTAGTAGGATGCAATGTAATTAGAAGGGGAAAGCAACACAGCTGTCTTTGAAACCTCTAGCTCTCTCATATTTTACTGATATAGATTATTACACTAGGGAGAACAGACATGCAGTGCAGTTTTACAAGCCATATATTCTCAAGGAAACCACACTGTTATAATGTACATACATGCAATATGGGCACACACACACACAAAATAAACCTCATCACTTCTTTTTTAGCTCCTCACAGAGCCTAAGAATGAAAGATGAAATACCCAGAAATCACAAAACACACAGCTTCTCAAAACTTCAGAAGAGTGAAGACTTTTCTCCACTAGCCCTGGTAGGAGCAGAGTCACCTACCTAGCTGCAGTTGTTCATTGCAGTGGAACAAGTGATTTAACTGATGACAACTGTGGAAGTAGGAGCTATAGGAAGACTAGAAGGGTGGTATTTCATAACCCTCTCCTGCCCATCCCCAGTTGCCACAGGCTGTTTTTTTCCCCTCATCCCAAGCACTCTGCTATGACAGAGCTGCATTAAGGCAAATCCAGAAAGATTTCAAAAGCCTGTGAATCAAGTCTTAACAGAGAAAGGAATGAGGCTCTGTACGCTGGATCATCTGCCCTAGGTATGCAAACAGCTGTCCTCATCACCCTTTTATCGTACCACATCACATGGTTTTCTGGTCATCCTTTTCCACAACAGCATTTAATGCAAAGGAAGGCTTACAGAGGTGCATTTTTAAATGCTGAGGCACAGAGAAACTGAGGAGCATGAACCTGCTGACAATCAGGCTGGATACCTGGAATGTACTTGTGGGATGTCATCAATAACTGGCAAGCAAAAAGTACAGCAGATCTCTAAGCAGTTTATATTATAGCAGTTTTATAACTGCCCTTAATCTCTTTAGCCTTACATATTTAGCCTTCTAGTCAACCCAATGGAAATTAGGAAGTCCAGGAAGCCCATATAATACCCATCATTGTACTTCACTGGACTACAGTATCATAGGTAACCACTTACTAAAAGCTAAGACCTTAGGTACAAAAGACCAGAAGATGCAAATGACAGCGCATCACAGGAAGGCAAGACAGATCATGAGTATCTCCAGAGATGCCTCACTTTCCTATTTCTTTGCAAGTTGCCCATGTGCCAGGAAGCAGTATACTCTCCATGCCCCAGATGTTGGCAGGAGTACCACACAGACCTTGGCAACTTGAAAGTTCATCCTTTGAGCAAGATTTAAGAAGAAAATTAAGATGAAAGTTTAAAAAATTAGATTATTTCATTAATATAGAGGCTGAATTTCAAAGCTGCATCCAAACCTGAACACTCTCCCTCTGCCGAGTGCTTGGATTTGGTGTCTGAGTTCAGGGATAGGTCCAATTAGAAAGCATGTTTGCAGTCCCACAAAATACCTGTCACTCTGAGATTGTACTTTTGTGGCATCTGGCAAAGGGAAGAAAAAGAGACTATAAAGGGAAGACATTTTCAATTTAGGAGATTTAAGCATGAAAGCCTTTAATTGGGAGTAAAAACTTGAAGATATTTTCTTTTTCAGCGACACGCATAATAAATTACACTGAAGTCTATCAAAGTTATTCAGTTCCCAACATACATTTTAAGAGAAGCAGCAGAAAGAAAAGATCAGAACTCCAGTGCTGCAGATACAGATGTCTAAGACATGTCACAACTAGCACATGGGGAGCTGTCTTATACTGTTCTACAAAACTCAATGTTAGGCAAGGTGAGAAACAGCAACTCATGCCACACACGAACTACTGTCTCATGCTGGCAGATGATCCTAATTAAGATGGCTGCTCTTGTCTTTCAGGCTCAATTGCAAAATTCAAAACCAGGTCCAAATCTTAAACTTTCCAGTGCTTCCCCAACTGTCTTGAACGGCACTTTTTCCATTTGAGACACTATACTATCCCAGTAATAAAGGACAAAAAAAAAAAATCACCCACAGGCACCTGCCCAAGAGCTGGTGCATATCCATCAAGATGTAGAAGTTGATCTCCATATACTTCTACACACTTATCCAATGAATAAAGAACAGCCTTAAAGTTATGTTGATATCTGCAGAGAAACTGGGAAAGGTGCAGTCATCTTACCTATGCTCCATCCATTCATGGGTCACTATCCTGTCCTGGCACTGGTAAGAGGATGGCTGGCTGATGGATTACCTTTAAGATAGGATTTATATATCATACAGGCAGATGAAAATGAAGTAACATATTATTTTAAGTTACTTCAATTAAAAAGTGTTTTTTTTTTTTAATTACTAAGAATGAATTCTATAAACTATTCTTTCTCTAGCTTCTAACAGATCTCTGAAGACTCTCTTCTCCCAGTCTGCAGCATCCCAGATGACAAGATGGGTATACAGGTAACAGCAAAGTACCAACATACTAGGCTGAAAAAAAGAAAAACAAGGCTTTTTTGATCCTAGGTCACTTACACCTTCTTAGCCTGCCCCAATGGGCCCTATGTGCTGGTTAGGATAAAGGTCAAGCCAAGCCCCTTCAGAAGTTGTGGCTTACATGGGGGACACCTCCATACATGTGCTGAACACAGACCCACCTGCAAAGGAGTACAAGGTGAGAGCCAATTGCATGGGTCTCCATACCTTTCCAAAGTGTCAGGGTTTTACAGTTAGACTGAAACCACTCATTTCAGATACACGCAGTTTTATGGTGTCCTGGCAAGATTCTGTGGCACTGCTACAGATAGAGTGATTGAGAGCTTGAAGCAACCTCCACAAAATTAATCCACAGAAAATCCCCCATGAGATTAAAGCCAGTGAATTGCCCCAGTCTCAGTCCTTACCAGAGGCATTCCCATGGTGCCACACAAACAATACAATTGTGCAGAAAGCAGCCTGGTTACTAGCAGAAAGCTGTATTCGTAGCAGCAGTGGAAAAAAAAAAAAAAGAAAAAGAAAAAGATATGTATTAGGATTAATATAATGCAGGATAAAAGCAAGCTTAGTTTCATATCAAATTACTGATGCCATTTTGGATAACATCTCTGACAGTAACTCTCTCAATTTCAGAGGCCAACGGCAGATGACAGCTTTCAGCATAATGTTGACTTACTTCATCACAGACTAATATCTGATCACAACAGGAAAAATCCTTCCATGATCAGGCATGTAATCAGCTTTGGCAGCACAACACGTTTTATGACCTGTCCTAGTGCATACTCTACAGTCAGACTAGCTTAATCAGCTCTATAGGCTCAAAGAAAATCTTTTTGAAACACTCATTACCCTGCTTTTTCAGCCTACAGTGCACTACCTTTCATCCTCCTTTGAGCCAAGGTGTCAGTCACCACACTGATAGTTAATATCAACTCTGCCTAGGTGCTTCCTATCCCTCAATTAAGGGCATACCTGTAATACCAAACACGCACCCAACTGTCAATGTGTCTGCAGAAAGAGGCCTCTATATTAGCAGTTCAGTTGGTCTCTGTCCAAACTTCAAGCAACATCTAGCAATACATGTTATGAAGCACTCCTTATCTGTGGATCCCAAACTGCACAAAAGAGAGTCACTTCCCAATTCATAAACTATCTCCGATACAGTTACTGAGGCATGGGCTAGGGGAAGAACTGAGATTATACTTCAGACATCCCACTGCTCCTCCAACAGCTGGGCATCGTTATCCGTTTCACCTCTCATTTGCTGAAAGCAGGCTCAGAATCCAATTTATGGACAGAGGCTACACCACTGGAAGAAAAAGGTGGCACTTTCCTATTGTCTTTCTGTTTTACCTAAATATGTCTCTTTCTTACCTCTGATCTACAGACACTCAGTAAAGGCAAGCTAACAGAGAAACTGCCTCCAGCCTATTCTTTAACTATCAAGATACCTGACATAAGCTGTAGGAGAAATCTCGATGCTAAGAAAGCAAGGCACTGTCCACAGTGGGAGGAAAGTTGTCTGAACTTTAGTTACAGCTTCAACATCTGCTTTACAGGGCAGGAAACATGTTTAGTGCCAAAACCCTCAAGGGTACAAAATCTGTACCATTAGCTTTTGCAACATTGGCTTTTGTTTTCCCTTTTATTCAACTGTTCCAACGCCCCTTATTTAAATACATTAAGCTAGGGGGAAAAAAAAAGATAAAAAAATGTGAGGGTTTTAAATAAAATCAGACACGCAAAGCACATTGTAGCCTCTGAAATCCCTCCTGTGCTGAAACTGCAATTTCTTTTTCCATAGGACAGGAAAACTGAGTGTATGTATTTGCTCAGCAGCAATGTGGCTCTTCTAGCTTACAGGACTCAACACAGCATGCAAAAGGGAATACTGAAATAAAGCCAAAAATGCCGTGGTCTGTTGAAACACTGGTTTCTGTTGCTCAGCAGAGCAACACACAGGCACTGCTAGAAGGTGGTGGGCTTGGCCTGGCATTGCATCCCATACTGCCCTGCAGCTTGTCAGGTTGCTGAGTATGGGTAACATGCTCATTCTATCACTACAGGCTTGCAAGCAGTTTGGCAGCAGCATGATATCTCTGCACACCACACCTCCAAAGGACAGGTTCCTTTCAGAATCTGCTGCTGTAGATCTGTCTATGCAAGCACAGCCTTACATTATTGCTTCTTCTAGCACTGAAACAATCACTTACTAAGCGTGTGACACACAGAGATTTACAGTTGTGTCTCCTAACCTCAGAAGTGATAGGGGAAAAAATAGAAAGCTTACAATTTTCTTGAAAACAAGTAAAGGTCATTTGTCTCATTAAGTTTCATCCCTTAATAGTATGCCTGCTGCCTCAAGGAAATTTCTAATTGTTCCTCAATAATTTCAGTCTTCAGCTTCAGTAACATTACTGCACAGTTATGCTATAGCTTTTATGAGTTTCTTGATGAAAGAGGCCCAGTTTGCATTGAACAAATTCAAATAATAACTGTATCAAGAGAAGACTCTTAACATGCGTCATTTCCATTGAAATATGGCAAACACATAAGATATGTGGGAAGACAGCACACGCAAAATTGCATGCTATTACAGTGTGTGATGTACCTCTCACAGCACAGAGAAAGCTACAGGTGATATACCATCTAACAGAAATGTGATTTCCAGAAAAAAAGTCTCTGGATATAGAACTGTGAATTTTGTGTACTAGGCTTCTTCCTCTGTAAGTTGATCACTCTTACACATCAGCATCTGCATTCACGTGCTCTGCAGAGTCTAGCCTCTTACAGGACTTTCTGCAGCCAAAGGCAAGATAATCATAGAACAGAAAAGATGCTCACTTGTAAGCCAAACTACCACAAGTTAGTGCAACACACACAACCACCACTTCCTTTTCTAGACAGAAAATCTGGAGTCATTGCACATCTCTGCCACTGGAGTGCCAAAGGCTTCTATCAGTACTCGCAATGAAGAGGCAACACTCATCTGATTTCACACACAGCTACTCACTTAGGTGCGCCACTTCAATGCAACACCACAGGTTGAGTTAAACAGGAAAATGACTCAAGTGTTTAGGTGAGCTGTGTGAGTAAGTGGCTACAAGACATCGCTTGATTGCCTACAAGACGTAGCCTGATGTCTGTAAGTCATCATGACAAGTTATATCCAGTATTTCACAGTATTCCCCCTGTCACAGAAACCTCACTTCACCATTAAATTTAAAACTGCAAGGGAAAAAGTAGCTTTTTTTTTTAACTACAGTGACTCCAGTAAGTGCCTATCACAAAGGATTCAATGGTAAGAAAATGCATAGCCTGCAAAATAAGTCGATTAATTTTTACCAGCATTCATCTTTAATTATAGGACAGCCTAAAGGCTAATAACATAATCAAGTCCTCACTTGGACTCTAGTATAATCGTATGTTCTGTTGTAGTGGTTCTGTCTTTCCAGCAGTGGGGACAGGATGCTATTTTGAACACCTGTTTTTTATACATACTTCATGCACATATTTCATTGCTGTGGCTAACAGAGCTAACAATACAATGACCATGTGTAACATAAGGTGCATGGCCGCTGAACTTCATGTATTTCTCTGCCAAGATAAAGGCAGCAGATTGGGCAAAGCTGCCTCATGACTCCCTTCTACAGTTACACAACTGCATGTTCTTTGGGAAAGCTCACTAGGCTGAACAGATATAACCGGAAGAGGAGCTGGGCAGGAAGAGAAAATAAGCAGTCCACCCAAAGCTAGTACCAGGGCCATGAACACAACCCACAATTTCACCAGCCCACTCCCCAGTGCCCACACTGATGCCTGAAGAGATTCTACCCTTTCAATTGAATGATTTGACATTTATGCTAAACTTATCCTTGCCTTACCTATAGGCATTTGCTAATGCATGAAAATAAGTTTTACTGTTTGGAGAAGACTGTCTGGCTTTCTTCCAATTCAGCATCCTCTTGTCCTCAACCTTTTTGCTGCAAGAGCCCACTGTATTTGCATATAGACAATCCATACATCACAAGTACTTTAAATGTCAGTGCTCATCTTTCATAAGGACTTTCAGGCAAGTCTATGATTAAAACCAAATATTCAAGTGGAAGATTAATGTATTATGTCCTCAGGCTTCTTAAGTCATGATCCATATTTATAATGCAAAATTAAGGCTTCCGTTGAATAATTACATATTTTGCCTTCCCATTCTGCTTCCTTACCCCCATTTGTACACACAGACACAAATGCATATATAGCACTTAAAGTGAGCAATTATTCACCTCAAAGACAGAATAACTTCTTTAAGTATATGCATGCTAGAGAGTTTAATTCTGTAATTACCACACAAGATACGCAGTAACAAACCTAGTTCAGACTGAGACACTTTCCCCTTCCTCAGCATGAATAAAGGTGAGGACAGCATGTTCCAGAGGGGATAAAGCACTCCATAGTTAAAAAAGCCAAGCCCTAGGGAATGGACTGCAGTAACCACACTTATTCCAACACCAGGTGCATACTTTTCTTCCAAGCAGAAGTCTCTTATTTGTACTTCTCGAGATCCTACTTGGTGAGTGCTTCAGAGTGGAAGGTACTTCTTTATGAATGAATGAATGAAAGCCATTTTAAAGTGTTTGGCAGCCACTGAATTCAGAAGTTGTATGAGAAAAATAAATCAGGACCTGAAATATAACTTTCAATGAACACTAATCTTTCCTCTCTTACTTTGTCTTTCTGTAATAAGCAGTGCCACTGGATGACACAAAGTCAGACTGCAAGAATCAGCTTACCATAAAAGTCAGAAGGAGCATTTTGACCAGTATCCTAGAAGCTTAAGTCTGAATTTCTTCATGCATCCTCCTTAGGGCTACATGTTTCTTTACAGAAAAGGGAGACTACCAGTGTCATAGAATCATAGAATAGTTAGGGTTGGAAAGGACCTTAAGGTCATCAAGTTTCAACTCCCCTGCCAGGGGCAGGGGCACCTCCCACTAAACCATGTCACCCAAGGATATGTCAAACCTGGTCTTCAACACCGCCAGCAATGGAGCATTCACAACTTCCCTGGGCAACCCATTCCAGTGCCTCACCACCCTTACAGAAAGAATTTCTTCCTCAGATCCAATCTAAACTTCCCCTGTTTAACTTTGAATCCATTACTCCTTGTCCTACCACTACAGTCGCTCATGAAGAAACCCTCCCCAGTATCCCTATAGGCCCCCTTCAGATACTGGAAGGCTGCTATGAGGACTCCACACAGCCCTCTCTTCTCCAGGCTGAACAGCCCCAACTTTCTCATCCTATCTTCTAGAATTCCACACAGCAAAACAGGCAAGCACTGCATCCATTACAGTTAGCCGGAAAATATGCTTCTGTGCACATACATGCATGCACAAACTTCCAGTTCATCAGACAATTAGAAGCTTTTTTCAGTAAATTGAATATTCTCCATCTTTAGCAATACAGTTTTGAAAGTGGTAATGAAGTTAGCAACATGAAAATAACATGCTGTGAACAAAACTGTTTCTTGACAGAACCTTGTGTTTTGCCAAAAAAGCATTATTAAAAAATTCCTAGCAGCTCTCATCACTCTTTTCACCTCTCCTAAAATCGACCTTCCAACATGCAAAATGAGCAGAAAGTACTGGGTGCCTGCATACAGTACTCTCTCAGTGCTCTGGTTATCCAATAGCAACTTCTATGGAAAATTTGTCACCACAGACCCTAGTCTCAGAAAATCAGAGTCAATTAAATGTATTTGGCTAACTGAGATGCCTCTGATAAGATTATTTTAAAATCCAAACCCCTTAGCCAAGCAGAAGTATAAATAACAGTGACACTGAACCACTAAAAAAGCCCAGCCAAACCACTATAAAAAAAAACACCTAAATCACAGCTGCAACAATAGCTATCACATATTCTGGTCATTGACAGAACCAGACAAGAACACCATCTATGGAGCAGTCTTCCATCTGAAAATTAAGCACACCAGCACTGAATAGGTTACCAAGACATCATTCAAAGTAGAAGTACGGGAAATGCAAGTGCTGCAAGGAGGAAGGGAGGGAGAGTAGGGGGCATAGCATCATGGCTTCTTGTGTCATTGATACCATTACTCAAAAAGACAAATGAAAAAACTCCTGCCTCATCCCTATTGCTTTGCTTGTGGCTTAGCAGTAGCAAAGTGATTTGTCTTTGCTCTTTTTCCCATCCACCTCCAGAAGAGATAAAGCATTGCTTCTCTTCATAAAGGTCTAGACCAAAGCTTTACTGTATGCTCCAATCAAGAGGCAGTGTGCAACCAAGCTACCCCAAGCTGTCCTCCCATCACTCTTGTCAGCAGAGAGAAGAGAAACAGGGAGACTTACTGGACTTGACCTGCAACAAATTAGCTCAGCTGAGCAGCAGATGAAGGAAGTCAAGGCTACACCTATAACCTCTGTAGAAAAGAAAAGGTACCCCTGGGTCAGTAACTAATTTCTCTATGAAAGATTTTGTCAATTCAAGGAGGCTCCAATTTTCCATCCAAGCATTTGTGTCTGCCAGTAGAGCAAAGAGAGGTCGGGTTGTTGAATTTTTACAGGGTAAAGTTAGGCTGCTAGAATATTTAGCTCCTCACCAGCAGGATTTATATACGCACATGAGATGAATGTATTGTCTTTCACTGAGATCCAAATAACAGCGTCAGGTCTACCCTACATCGCTTAGCACACCGCAGTATTTCATACCACTTACTGCTGTTGCAGCTGAAGAATTCAGTTTCTAACCAAAATTTAGAAGGCAATAAGAACAAAATACAAATTTTAGTAACCAGTATGTATTTGTTATGATATTTGTACCTTATCTCAGTTAGAAATCAGGCTTAAAACCTTGGATGCTTTTATATTTTGCTGCTGGAAAAAAAAATCCACAGCAAAACGCAGTCATTGCATTTCTGTGACAAAAGTCCCCTTGTTTTGCCCTAAAGATGACTGCATTTATCATCTTGTGACACAAAGGATGTGTGTCCTGCATTTCACTCATTCTGCCAGCCACTTATAGCTTTATGATGCAGGTTCTCTTACCACTGTGTGTGTCTTCCTCTTAGAGCATCATTTAAGACAAGTCTTTATTTGGTGTGGCAGATACAGAATGCAGTCCTGTTAAGATACAGGACAGCATCTGCATCTGAGACTTGCTTCTGCTTTGTCATTATGAAAATATAATACCACATGCTTGGTAAGAAAGCAAGCAGTAACATCCTTGCAAGAGCATTTGATGGGGCAGGTATTGCTTATAACAATAATTAAGAAGCTGATGTAGTTGTGGCATACTAATATTACTTTTTGGAGACAGTTTAGTGCTCATAAAGAGTCAGGTAAGGTGGAGTAGAAGCTCACCTTGCCAAGCTAAGGAGTGCAAAGTGGTGACAGCTAAGTTACAGTATGCCACATCGAACAAAACATTTGCAAATCACCTCTTAATAACTTAATTTCATCCAGGATATCATCACAAAAACATTAGGAGTAACTGCACTCTCATTCCTGCCAGCTGGCTTGTCTATGCATTTCACCAAGTCCCACCACTCAGAAACCAGCCTCATGTTGACTTAATTGGCTAGGAGGAGCTTTCCTAACCTATGTCTCCAGGATTGTCCTTGAAGCAAAAGAGGCTTTGTTCAGCCATTCAAGTCTCTCCCTTGGGAAAGCCTTAGACACCCCTGAAGAAGAGATTCAATGGTGCCACTGCTTTTACCAGCTTTCACTGTGAGCCCTAGTGCTGCCATGAACCACGCTTTGCTCCTGCACCCATAACCCAGCACAAGTCTGTTCTCCTGCAATGCAAACTTAGGGGCGGAATGTGCCTCTAGCTGAAACCTCCTAGAAGCTGCCAGCACCTTTACTCTCATTAGAACAAATCCATTGCCATATGAAGCACACACATGCTTTACAAGAGGATGCAGAACACCAGAAACATATGCCACAAAAGGATAGAAGGAAAGCATACAAAGACCATTCACAGAACAGTTAGTGAAGGCTTATATCAAACATCAGCTCCTTGCATACATGAAGCTGCCTGCATGAAACATTTCTGTTTCCCCACCCCAGATTTGGCCCTAGCTGGCAAATATAGAGAAGTATGTGTCTCACACACACTCCAAACCCACTAGGTGAATAAGTGAAAATGCACCAAGTATCCATATCCCAAAAGAAAGTTTATTACATTTTTAAAGGCTGACTTCAGACTCCAAAATAAAAATTTAAGTGTAAATAAACCTTAAAATGTCTCAAATACACCCACAGAAGTTTTAGCAGCAGCTATATCAGCTTAGTATTTAGTAAAGACAAACTAGCTCAGCTACAGTAGAAACAAAGCTCTAAAACTAACCTGTGATCTAAATCTTAAAACCTACATTTACTCATGAAATGGCCAGTCCTGTTCTGCCTCATTTGTGTAACAGAATATCCTGAGAAAGACTGCTATTTATGTTTCCTGGACTTCAGCAAATCAATATCCTATCAGGAGTTTTACTGAAATTTCATGGTCCTTCCCTGAAAAGACAAAATTCAGCTAAAAAAATAAAAAAAAAAAAAATCTTTTCCCAGTCACAAATTATTATATCAATACTTAAATTAATCCATACAAACTATATACTGCTTCAGAAAGCCTTATATATGGTTTTGCCAGGACTGTATAAAATTTGCTTTTTACCATATCAACTCCTCCAGAGGCAGCATCTAGAAGAAGGGAGAAATCTGTTCTGGAAAGCTGATGGGTGCATGAAATCAGTGACCTTCAGAAAACTGAATCAAGTGACCTAGCATCCCATGACATCACATTCACTGTGACATCAGAGAATGGTAACACCTATGCCAACAGAGATTATTTTACCATGCACCGTACAGTGTCCCAACCTAGCACAGACCTTTACCTAAGAGAAAGGTCTTTATCATATCAAAAGTTAGATTATTTTTGAGACATATTGGCTTAAAATGTATTTTCCTTTAATTTTTAAATCATTACTAGATTGTTTGGACAATTCTGCTCTAACTGCTGCTTCACGATTATAGGTTTATTAAAACAAATTCAAATTTATTATAGATTAAAATAATTTAGTGATATCTATTACTTTTCAGAATTAAAAACATGATTTTAAGATGATGTGAACCATAGGGTTAGTCTATCTACTGAATCACCATGAAGATGTTGCCAGAAGACTCAAAGTTAACTTTTGAGAGCACTAGGCAAATCTTACTTTCTTTTTTTTATGAGCTTACTCTTCACAACACCATTTAGCTAAAACTCTTCCAATAACTAGAAAACTTGTCAGTCAATGCAGTTCATCAAGCTTCCTACAAGATTCATTTATTTTGCCTTAGAAAGACACTACCTGAGTCAGTGAGCCTGAAGCCCTTCTCCATGCACACAAATACATCCTTTTTGCAAGCTTTCTGTTTTGGAGTGTTAAAATGCCAGAAAGATGCTCCTTACTTTCCTCATCCAAAATTCATCTTCTCACACAGAGTCCAGGTAAGGACTGAGATGAATTTCTCAGTATCTGCCTCTTCGCCTTGCTTCTGGATCCCCCCCAGCCGCAGGGATTTGTAGCATCTCTCCTCCAAATGAGAGGACACCATCCAGGCAGAGCAGCGCAGATACCTGGTTTTTACTTCTTGCAATTCCTAGTAGAAACTCAGGATGCAGGTGTGCATGCCTCAACATCTTCGAGACAGAGGGAGCTCAGAGAGTTCTCCTGCACTCTGGTCTATTCTATTTGGAACATTTCAGTATTTTGTTACTAGAAAGCCAAGCACAGCAGAGGTCTATGCAACGAGCATAGTGACAGCCTTGATGGGCATCCAAGATTAAACTTCTAATGAACTGTGATAGCAACCTGGAAACACAACAGCTGACACTGTTATAGGACTATGCTTGCAAGCAGATACAGGCAAACCCCTGATTTTGCAAACATCATACTGATACTAAAAATGTTTTTTTAAAAAAAAAAACATTTAACAAGTATTTGTAGGTGCTGGGAGTACTCAAGATGTTTTTAATGAACAGATACAATAAGCTTGTACCAAGCTTGAGAAAATCATTACAGTCCTTTTACCATTCAAATGACTACATTCTTCTGGGTTGCCAGGCATATCTTCATTTAAAATAAAAATATATAAAGACCAGCCTCTTTGTTTATACCTTACCCTACAAAAATCCAGTACGTGCAGCATAGCAAAATACATAAGGGATTGATACCCTGAGTATTACTTTACTGGCAACAAAGGAGAAAACTTTAGTCAAAAAACTTCAAAAACTGTTTTTCAGTTCATTATTGCTTCCAAAGAGACAAAAAAACACTTCATTTTTTTATAAATAATAATGTAATTTCAGAATGTCTTTGATCTTGTCCAGACCAAGATAAAAGGTATCCTTTATTATACTCATTAAAGTGTTTTAACCCACTTTTAAACAAAAGGCTGGTTTTGCAGAGCCTAACTTTAAGCATCTGACATACACACCTAAATTAGGAGAGCAACATCCTTAGCTACTTCCTCTAGAAGCTATCCTTACTTGTCTGGGGAGACTGGAAACAAACATCTGACTTAACTTGAACCCTCTGGTCATTTAAGCAATCTCTACAGTCAAAGGGAAAGTCCCTCCAGAGAAAAAATACTCTTAAGTTACAACAGATATCTGAGAAATGGCTTGTGACATCTACCCTTCCAATAGCTAATGAAAGTACTCATTAGCCCTGGAGAGAAAACTTCAGGAATTTCAAATTAGGAGAGCTTAATCCACTGCACTGATTACAGTAGGAGGATAGATATCCACCTAAGAACCACTTGCTTCTTAACTTTCTGGCAAGTAAATTTAAGGGAGATGAAGCCAACCGTGGCCCTTTAATATGGGCACTTACATATTTGATCAAAGCTGACTCCCTTTCAGTTCTCAGGGCTTGGTACACATACATTTCAGGAGTTATACATTAACCTACGCCTTAGATAAGAAGGTGTGGAGGCAAGAGAAGGAGGAGCAGCTCCCACTAGGGAGCTCAGCTTTGGAAGAGATTCACTCCATAACTAAGGGCTATACCTGATCACAGACACTCAGGTTTCCCACTGGCACCTCTATCTCCCATTGCAACACATAAGTGCTGCTCTTCAAAACAGATACTGAAAATACAGGCGTTTGTTTTGGAGTCTACATGGATGTTTGACACAAGCCAAACAAGCTGCAGGAGAATCAAGAGTCTAGATTGCTGAACAGAAGAAAAACAGCCTTCGGCTCTTGCACTGTACACAGAAAACTCAATATTTAAGCACTTAACACTAACTGCCTATAGAGTTCTCTGTCCCCAAAGACTTAGCAAGACAGAATCCACAATCCTGTTATTACGTGTCATCCCCGAGAATAAGGGCTCCTACATTTTAAGCAAAAGGCATAGAGCAGCTCATACTGACATGCCTAATAGTAGCTTGGCAGTTAGAAAACTCTCTCAGGGGTGGGAGATAGGGTTCAAATCCACCTCACTAAGATTAACAGGATTTCATCCACACATGATACATGGTAGGTGAGTGCTGCAACAGCAGATCTCTTGGTAAGAGAGTGAACAGGACTGTTTCCTCTTCTTCCTCTCTGCTTTTCACAAACCTAGCCTTGAAGCTGTAATTCTTTTTCCAGTTGACACAACTTAACACCAGATATCACCTAATCACTACGCAGCCGCTTACTCCGTCCCCCCAGTGGGATCAGGGAGAAAATTGGAGTGGTAAAAGTGAGAAAAGTCCTGGGCTGAAATAAAGACAGTTTAATAGGTAAAGTAATAGCCATGCATGCCAGAAAAGCAAAACAAGGAATTTGTTCACTACTTCCTATCAGCAGACAGGTGTCAGCATCTCCAGGAAAGCAGGGCTCCATCACATGTAACAGTTACTTGAGAAGACAAATGCCATCAGTCCAAATGTCCCCTGCTTCCTTCTTTCCCAAGCTGTATAATGTGCTGAGCATGATGCCATATGGTGGGAGTTATCCCTTTGGACAGTTGGGATTAGCTGTTCTAGCTGTGTCCCCTTCCAACTTTTTGTGCACCCCTAACCTGCTCACTGGTGGAGGGGTGCAAGAAGCAGAAAAGGCCATGACTCCGTGTAAGCGCTGCTCAGCAATAACTGTGTTGATCACTTGCACTTAACAGTGGCTCCTCTAGCACAAGGCTACAAAAAATTGAAGTACGTGTAAAATCAGTGATATTTTGTCCTTATTGACTGTTCCATTGATAAAAGAATCAATATACAACACAGCCTACTCTTGCGCTTATCTGATTAAAAGTAGCTTATTTTTTGGAGGAAGGGGGACACAATTGCTGCCACTTAATGCCACATAGCCAAGTTTCGTACGTTTTGTAGTTCATTTATGTTGAGGCATAAAACCTCTAAGCATTCATCAGCAATTACTGAATTGAGCCACACTGTTTGCACAGGTTTATACTGTGCCAAAAAAAAAAAAAAAAAAAAAAAAAAAAAAAAAAAGAAAAAGCATTCTACTATTACTGTGTGAAATCTACCAGAATGCAATTTACTGAAGCGGTAGTCATAAAGAGCAGAGGGTATCTTACTGCCTACAGCAAAAGCCTTTTCCCTCCTCCAGCTATGAAAAGGTCGAGCAGCTCACACATTTTAAATAACTGCTAGGTAATCTCCGCTCTTTAAAGAATGAAGCTGTATCAGACTTCAGCTCCTTTTCAAAGAAACAAGACCAAACCTACAGTAGTTTTCCAGCTCCCTTCAGGATTATTCTAGGTAGAGCAATGCAATGTTACATTTGGAAGCTTTCCAAAAATATGTATGACTGAGAACACTAGGTTATCTTTTCATAATGTATTAAAGTAAATAGCATTATGATATTAGTCACACAATGAATTATATTCTGAAGCACGCAGCAGAAAACATGACCATACAAAACGCCAACTACATAAAAGAAAAAAAAGAAAAAAATCAAACAGTGATTTAACCTGCTTCCAAGCCTCAAGCATTCAAACTACCTCTATTATTCTTATATTGATCTCACCATTTTCCTCAGTGAAATGAAGGTACCAGACTAGCAACTTGCCAATTCAAACATTGGTTCTCTTCTTGAACTTTTTCCAGCACGACTTGGGCAGCACGTAATATCATTTGTAGCTTGTGAAACTGCAATAAACAAACAAACATCCATCCATGAGGGAACTGTCAAGCAAAGCATGCTGTATAACTATCAGACCGGAAAACAAATGCCAACATCGATTATATGATGAGCCACACCTCAGCTGGCAAATTAAAAACACAGCATGATAAAAGGGAGGAAGTGTCTCCAAATTTCCCTACATTAGCAGTGACTGTGGGAGACAACAGTACTACTAAAAGAGAAAAAAGCCTGGAAAACATTTAAGGAGTAACACTTGTGCACACATTTATTGAAATGTTCCTTAACACCGCAGTGCTTTTTATCAGAAAAGCTGTCTTTCAGTGACTTAGTTCTCTTAATAGAGCTTTTAATTAAAACATATTATTATGTCTCACTTAGAACCCATGAAACTTTTACACATGCAACATTTCACTTTCATTTCTTCTTCCAAGATATTTTCCCATCAACACAAGATTTAAGCTGTACTATTAGTAAAGCAACACATCAAGTACTTAACTACAATGGGTTTCATTTTCTTCTGTATACAAAGAGCAATTCTTTGGGCAGAGAAGAGATTCAGAGCAGCCCTGCAGAGAAGGACTTGGAGGTGTGGGTTGGTGAGAAACTGAGCATGAGCCAGCAGTGTGCGCTTGCAGCCCAGAAAGCCAACCGTATCCTGGGATGCATTAAAAGGAGTGCGACCAGCAGGTTGAAGGAGGTGATCCTGCCCCTCTACTCTGCTCTGGTGAGACCCCACTTGGAGTACTGTGTGCAGTTCTGGTGTCCTCAACATAAAAAGGACATAGAACTCTTTGAACAAGTCAAGAGGAGGGCCACGAGGATGATCAGGGGACTGGAGCACCTCCCTTATGAAGACAGGTTGAGAAAGTTGGGGCTGCTCAGGCTAGAGAAGAGAAGGCTGCATGGGGACCTCATAGCAGCCTTCCAATATCTGAAGGGGGCCCACAAGGATGCTGGAGTGGGATTTTTCATGAGAGACTGTAGCGATAGGACAAAGGGTAACAGGTTAAAACTCAAACAAAGGAAGTTTAGATTAGATATAAGGAAGATGTTCTTTACTGTAAGGGTGGCGAGGCACTGGAATGGGTTGCCCAGGAAAGCTGTGAATGCTCCATCCCTGGCGGTGTTCAAAGCCAAGTTGGACAAAGCCTTGGGTGACACAGTTTAGTGGGCGGTGTCCCTGCCCATGGCAGAAGGGTTGGAACTAGATGATCTGAAGGCTCTTTCCAACCCTAACTATTCTGTGACTCTATGAACTATAACTGTCTGCCTCAAACATTTATTCTAGATTAAGGACAACTTCAAAGGAAATGAAGACAAAGGTAGCAGGTGATAATGAAGTAAGAAAGATATGCTTCATATCAGCCAAAAGATTTGATCCAAAGATATAAAAGACATCCAGAGAAAGAATATAAAGGTAGAATGAGAAAAAGTGCTAGGGAAGGAAGGAACAGTCCCAAGCAAATCCTTGGGAGATAAATGAGAACCTAAGAAGAATGCATTTTTCAATTCAAGTCAGCAGCACCGCTGGAGGAATAGTCTGGGATGTTTGCCTGCTATCCACATTTGAAATGGTAATTATTAATTCTAAGGCTTTTATCCAACTGTAAGTGTATGGATACATAGAAAACTGGAAAATTACTTTTTATAGAACTAACCAAAACTGTAATATTCAATCAATGTACCATATGATGCATTAAAAGAAGCCACTCAGCCCAGTACTGATAGCTTTTCTTTTTTATGGAGGTACACAAATAAATCATCTTATTAACATGCTGCTAGTTAACGATTTTTTATTTGTTATTCAAACAGTGCGATGATGATGAATGAAGTCCATTTTGAATTTAAAAACAGTATATTAGGAAACCCAGTAGGCCAGCCTTTAATCATCCCTCCTAATTGGTTAGAGATTAAGCCTCAGAAGTCATTAGGTCTGAGCAGACTACTTATGCTGCTTTCAGATCTATAAAACAAACGTTGGAAACCTGAGTTTAAGAGGCCGCTGAGAGGCATACAGATGTTTCATTGGGTCACTGCACTGGCATGAGTTTCAAATCCTTGCTTATATTTGTCAGCCAGCTCAAACATCACACTGTCATTTCTTGGGTAACCAGCCTGATGTGACATGGACCTGACGTGCTGAGAACTCTTGAAAGTCTACCTGGAAGTATAATCTGCAAACTATTCCTTACTCAGTGACATGCAAGGTGTCACCCGATTGGCACCCAAAAATAGAGGCACTCAAAACAGAGACATGAAATCAGAGAACACATTCAAAGTGTGTCTGAACACTTCTAGCTGTTAAAAAAATAAATAAATAAAAAAAATCAAGCTTTCACAGTAAAAGCTTTTTCCCCGCAATGAGAGATGTTCTGATATACCACTGTTGTAACATTTCTCAGGTTATTTTACAACATTCCCCAGTTTGGTTAGCAGCAAGAGGAAGATGATGTGTGTCATGGGTTCAGCAGTAGCAGTCATTTTTCTCCTTCTTGGTAGCAGGTAGCACTGTGGTTTTGATTTTGGGCCTGGGAACAGCCCTGATAACACCAGTGTTTTCAGTTACTGCTTGGCAATGTTTTGGTCTGAAAAAGGACTTTATGAGCCTCATGCTCTGCCAGGGAGAAGGGGAAGTCCGGAGGAAGCAGAGACAGGACACCTGACCCAAACTGACCAAGGAGGTACTCCATACCACAGCACGTCATGCCCAGGATGTAAAAACAGAGGGCAGAGACCCAGAAAGGTGGGGGTGCACTGTGTGGTCGGGCTTGGTATCGGGTGGTGATCAATTGTATTCTCTTTCCTTGTATTATTACTGGTGGTAGCAGTAGCTGTTTGTGTTATACCTTAGTTACTTAACTGTTCCTATCTCAACCTGTGGGAGTTGCATTCTTTCGATTCTCCTCCCCATCCCCCCGGGGAGCAGGGGGAAGAAAGAGGGGGGAGTGAATGAGTGAGTGAGCCAACTGTGCAGCTGAGAGGCTTAAACCACAACAAAGCGTCAGCAGGTAAAGCCAGGTGGCAGTAATCCTCAGGTGTTGAATTCATCAGATTAAGCAGTGCTCAGATCTTTCTTCCTGGAAAGCAACAGACATATCATCACAGAGCTGGAGACATAGCAGGTGCTGCAGACAACCATTAAAGTCTCTAGGACACCAGTCCAGCAGCTCTAGAAACAAATCCAGGATCAAACTAATGTCCAGCTTCTCTCGGCTGCTCTTCTGGAGGTATAGATAACACTAAGCCCTATTCTCTACTCTCCGACAGTCCTACCACAATGATTTTCTCATCTCTACCCAGCAGGAAATAGATAGGATGCTGAAAAGGGGTGCCAAAGGTGACAAGCAGAGGGTTGCAGCTGAATATATTACACTAGGATTTATCTGTGTCGGAAGACCCATACGTACATAGAAAGTAGAACACCAATCAGCTTTGAAATTGTTCTTTATATGCTATGAGCAATGCAAGCTCCTGGCTGTCCCCAGATGAGAGGGCCACAGAAGACAGCTTAAGACCATCTTTAGTCCTCCCAACTCTCACTTCCACTTCTGTGCGTAGGAGAGGAACAACTGAGATTGTAGGCTTTAGAAGGATAAAAAATGGCCAGTCCTCATATGAGTAGCAAGCACACGAGAAACGCGAAATACTGAGGAACTGTTGGTCCCAGTAAGACCTAGACTGAAACAGTAGATGAAGCTTCAAGTGAACTAAAATATAGTAAGGTATTTGGCATCCAGTCAAAACAGCATTTGCTCAGGACTTACTTTTGGGAGACGGGGAAGGAAAAACATGTGGTACTGGTTGGGAAGGTCAGTTTTGTCCACAGGAACAGAAGGGGTTGTAGTTCTGAATGTTATTTTAGAAGGCTAGAAATATCTTCACTGGTGTTTTCACTAGTCTGGGGACTATATGACCAGGTAAAATAAAAGTAAGAGCTACAAATACTAGTATTAAAACCAACAAAGTGACTGAGACTTTTTTTGTCTGGAGTCTTGCACAGGAAAAAGAAAAAAACACAAAACCAACCAACATATCAGACATTAAAGAAAGATTTCAAATCAAATGCTGTCTGTTTCTGAGGAAAGGCAAGTGGCCTGGGGGTTACAGCAGCAAATGAACAACACAAAGCCCTCTCAGCTGCTGATCTCTCCCATTTAAGCCATTCCTGGCTTCCTGTCACAGCAGTGTCATGTGACTGAAGAAGAGGATGCAGCAGACTGTGCCCTGAATTAATGATTTGAGCAACCAGACCATACATCGGTACCTCCCTAGAGAAGCTAGCCATATTGGCTATACTGCTTACATAACATCTTCACCTTTTGATTTGAAAACATGGCAAAACTGAAAGGTATGATTATTCTTCAATATCATATGCAATAAAGTATTGCAAAGCTTAGAATTAAGTCATGAAGAAAAGCATCTACAGAGCCATTTTCTCTCCATTAAAAATAAATCATTGCTGCTTCTCACTGATTTTAATTTACTAACGCCTTTCTCAGTCATGCATCCTGGTGAAAAATTAAGATCCTTTCTGTCTAAAAGAAGTCATTTACTGAACTTTATGAGCAGAAGAATGCTGTTACTGATTGATTCTAGAAGCTAATAAAGTGCTCTAAGTGATACTCTCTGGATTTATGGGGACGGGGGGTGGGGTGCAAATCTTGGGGGGGAAAATGCTGTTGTAGGAACAGGGCTGGGTTTTACTGCTGTTTTAAAGAAAGAAAAAACATTTTCCCCACAGTGGGAAGATCTTTTGCTATATGCAAAATGCAAAGTGCCATTAAAACTTCTAATCTTCCAATATTTTAACACTCTTTGCCATGCCATAATCTGTTACACGTTGCCTTCAGATGCTTTGCAAGATGTAAACTCATTGTATACAGGGAATATCACTCACATTATCTAATCAATGTGGTTTAAAATTGACAGTTAAAAGCAATGATGTTGTTAAAACAGAGTGAAATGAAAAGGAACACCGGGTTTCTGTTCCCATACAGCACTGAGTGAGTTCAAGCCTGCAAATCAAATTTAATCTTCCCCATAAGAATTGCACTTTGACTTACAAGAGTCATTATGAAAATTAATACTTATATATAAAAATATAAACATGCACACACACTTTGAGAAGTGAAAGTATACATGAAATTAAATTGCTTTCAAACCTGAGGTGATAGTCCACTTTTAATGGTTAGTTATCAGTCTGGATTTATGTCTTTTAAGCAAGAATTTAAATTATAGTCTAGCTGAGCTCTATATCTGCTTTTCAGCTGCCCAAAACAACACTGAAGATACTGAAAATCCCAAGAAGGAAGTAAGCTGATGCTGGATCTTCCACTGGGTGCATCCCTGATGCTGACAACCTAGAGAAGTGAATGGCATGGGAGCTACTATGGCAACCTTACCAGGCATAAGATCCTCCAGCACCAGGAAATACCCTCCAGTAATTACTTGATCTACTATAAAGCCATTTTGCATTTTTAGAGTGCTAAAATCCAGCTTTAATATATTGGTGAATCCAACCAAGAAGCTATTTAACTGCAGAGAGTACTGGAAAGCACACAATTACCTTTTTCCAAGGAAACATGCTCTCAGAGTCTCTACTTTCCACACAGACAAAATGATGTTTTCAATACTGTCTTCATGGTTATTAGACAAATGACCACCAATATCTGAAACAAGCGTAAAGGAAATAAAACACAGACAAGTCTAACAGACTGCTAGTCTATATGTCAATGAAGTATGTGGATACGTTATAAGTTGGCCAAGACCATGCTGCTGTGATTCAATCCAGTCATCTTACAGCCCTGGAACTGGATGAAGGATGGTAGAGTTGCTGTTCCTGTCTTAGGTTAGAGACCACAGCAGTATCTGCATCTGCTTGTTCCTAAAATTAAGTCAGTCTTGTGTTAACATCACTGGTTGCTATGGAATCAATACAACTTCACAGCTGATGGCAAGCAGTGAGCATCAGGCACTTTACAGAGATCCTTACTAAGGGTTTACGGGCTGAAGGGAGCACACTCCTGGGAGGTTTTTCTTTTCTCCCCTGGAGAAGGAACAGAAAAAGCAGGAGAGAGAAGGAGGAGAAAACTCAAACATATCTGACCCTTCAGGCAACTTACCACTATTTTGAGTGGGCTTGAATTGATATCAGGAGTATTCAGTTCCAGGGTAATACCTGGCATATAGCTTTTCAACTCCAGAAACTGCCTCCTGAATAAATCTCTGATTTACCAGGCATGGGCAAAGCAAGCTGAAAAGGTAAGGGGTGGAATGACATAGCCCTCCCTTTCTGCTTCCCCAACACCATGGGTGATCCCCTCTTTGAAGCAGTCAAGTCAATCTCTATGCTGCAGGAAGAGGTGGCTGCAACCCCCTCTTTGCCTTTGTCACAGGTATGCTGGGGGGAGAGTCTGCTGCTGTACAGTGTACGTGCACCACAGCAGCAAGAAGAGCCACAATCCAGAGGCATTCATAGCATCTCTAAAAGTAAAATTTGTCCTGAGGATTTGAATCCTCAACAAGACCTAAATCAGAAGATAAACAGTTTGACTTTCAACACCCAGGGAGAATCTATGGAGTCAGCAGTTTGGGAGGAACATCTCTGCAGGTACATGGAACAATTTTGATCTGAAAGTCCCTGAAAGTCAATAAACATGGCACCCTGGGATGCCATTTAGTAGAGAGTTTCTGTTCAGGAAAGGGGAAGTGACTCACTAGCTCTGAAGGAAGGGCCAAGAACAGAGAGGGGCTTTAGAGCAAGCAGGAGCCAGCAGTTAACCAGCTTGCAGCTCATGTGCTCCTCATCAGAACAGCTTTTAACAGCCAGCATCTCTCAGCACTATGCCTGCCTCGTTGCTCTATGTTATAGGCATCAGTCATGTTGACAGTAGAGTGAGTTATACTACAGAAATTTGAAATGTTGTTCTTTTTGCTTAATAGTTACTTTATATACTTTACATTAGATTTGTTTCAAGTACAGCTCTATGTTTGGTTTTTCTTAGGTCCAGGACTAGTAGGGTAGGGTAGGAAACTAGCAAAGGTAGAGAATAAGACAAAACTATCACATGCGGGGTATTTGTTGGGGCAGAGTGAGCAGGGACATAAATACAGCAAGTTCCCCTTTGAACTGGTCAAAGGAATAAAACACATTTTTTAACCCAACAAAATACCATAACAAGCAGCATCTCTGTTTTCTTTCCAGCTCTAGTAGGTGCACAAATATACGTATAGTTCTTCTAACACCATATTCTTGCCTCTTTGCCAGCATATAGAAGAATACATATTCTTCATGAAAATTTGTTCCCTATGTGCACATATACACTGCATAATTCAATAGCAGGCAGAGGGCCCTAAGCCACTCCATGAGATGTGGTCCACCTTACTGCCCATGGTGGTACCAGGAAGAACACCCTGGAATTGAATTGTATCCTGGAATTTAATTGAATCCTGGAATTGGTTATAGCAGAGGGTGAACCACACCACAGGCTTCACTGGCACAGCCAGAGGGTCTAGTGACACAACCTGCTTGCTGATGGTGTCCAGGCTAAGGCACTTGTCCCTCACTTCAATGCCTTTACCCAGTTGTACCTAACTCAGTGCAGACAGCCCCCAGGGCATGAGACGAGTCACACTTAAATTGTATATGTATATGCTACCTATATACAGATCCCATCTGCTTAGGGCTCAGGAAACCACTATAGAAAGTAGGAAGAGCCTGGAGAAAAGTTCACCTACCCAAACACGAGTATTGTGATAGCTGTATTTTACCACATGCTGTACCTTATGCCTACAGCAAAGGCCAGTACAGACTGTAGCAGGATGACCCAGGCTTAGACTGAAAAGCAGTAAAATTTGAGAGTATGACATAAAAGGAGTAGGAAAGGAAAGGCAACATGACCAGGCCCTGAAAAAAACTACAGAAGCCTTATTCTAAAATGCCTAGTCAGAAGTGGCTACTTTCAACTTGTACAGATTTTAACATTTGGGTTTGGGCTAAGAAGGAATTTCTCCTCTTCACAGGAATAAGAATATAGATCTTTCTAACAAGCAAAACAATAGACTGCCAAGTTTGTTCAATTCCCAAGAAGGGCTCTAGAGCAAGCACTCTTTTTTTGTGCCCCTCCAGATTCTCATCTTCAGTCTGAGAATATTTAATGATCTATGGGATACGTTGCAAGCTCTGTTTTTAGGGTTCACCTCATATATAAACTACTTCGAAAAAAGGAGATTCATTAGTAGCTTATTATGGTATGGACATATTCTATTAATGCACTTCAAGTACTTGGAGACTAGGCTCAGGGCCTAGATCTTTACAACAGAGACACAGAAGACACTTGGAGAGTAACACCAACATTGTATCTTAGCCTTTGACTTCACAAAGAAAGATACTGACATAGTACGAGAATGGAAAACTCATTTAAAAGCAATGATTTAAAAGATCTGTCTGCTTTTGCTGCCTCTAAAAACTTTTTTTTTTAAAGCATTGAGCAGTGAAGGTAAGGCCATCAGCTGAGACTCAAAAAGGCAGTATATTTTACAACTGTTGCACCATTCACTTCAGAAACAACCATTACAGTTGATGAGGTATACAGAAAGCCATGGAGACAACATCATTAAAGCGAGATAAAAATAACTTAAGTACAGAAGGGGCAAATCCTTCCATCTCAGTGTAGAGCCATTCTCCAGCTACAGGAGAGGAGCTTTTCAGGGACTGTTTATTCAGCCAGTACCACCTGTAAGGCCTCTGCCATTTTCCACTCTTGAAGCTGGTAGGGGTCACTCACAAAGGCCATGGCCCAGCTTCAGCAGACCATCACTCCAGTCAATTATGGAAAATCCTATCGATCACAAATGAGAGATGCTAGTCATGGAAGTACTGTGTTTACTGTCTCAACCAAAATCCCTCACCTGAGATACTGTGAGACAAATTCCTTTTTCCTATACTAGTGTTAGGCAAAAGGAACACTGTAAGTCCTTCTTGCCTGACACTCAGGCAAGCCTAACACAGGGTCAAAATAAGATGTTGTAGTGGATAGTAACAAAGGGAAAAAAGATGGGAATTGGTGACTTGCAATAACAAACTCATTGAAGTGCAAAGCAGACCCCCAGAGGAAGCCAAAAGCTCTACGTAACTCACAACCGTTATCATCACTGAAGGAAAAATTGGACTAAATTAGGAGAAAGACAAGACCATCATCTCTCTGAATAATACTTGTAAAGAAGCATACTGAAATACTTTGACTTCCAGACAGCAGAGCTCCAAGTCACTGATACAGATGCTGGGTTTAAGTACATAGAACACGTAACCAGAGTCTTACCAGAACTACTACTTATGCTATATTTAGGAAGACAGGAGTGTAAATACACAGCATTAAGCACTTTCCTGAAAGAGATCCCTACTGGTAGTATTTGGGGTAGCGTTGCTCTAAACATATCCTTCATTCATCTCAAGCAGAGTGGATAAAAAACAATGCAGCGCTTTTAACTCAACAAATTATTTATCTTCCAGATACTGAGCACGCAAATAACATTGTTATAAACACCTGGGATTATCCCCTAGCTCTAAGTAACATTGGGCTTCATCACATCTCCAAATCAAAATTAATATTTTGATTGCATCATAAACAAAGAAGATACACAAAATATTGCTTATAACATATTTTAATGAAAATTTGGACAAATTCAGAAAGAATTATTCCATCAGTGTTTTTTTAACAGTGATCCAGAAACAGTTTCTGCCTCATGAGAGTCCAAAGCAACAGCTTGCCAAAATGGAGTAAAGTTTTCAAGGGAAAAATTGGCATGCTCTCTTGCTTTAGCCTTTGCTAAGCATCTGCTACTTGGCAACACCAGGAAAGAGTTCAGATAATTTAATCTGAATCATTAAACATCTCTGTAGCATCTCTAGAGAAATTTATAGTCCATGCACTCCCTCTGCCCATGTCTCCATGACCAGAAGTTATTACAGAAAATATCAAACAAAGAATTTGTGTTTCTGCAAACACATATTTTCCATCAAGACAATCTGCTGAATCTGTGCTTATTTGCTATGGCAGAGAAAACTAAAGAGTTGCAGCCTATCTTACTTCAGCCAGCCCTGAGCTGATGGTGGCAAGAGCCTTATCAAGAGGTAGTGGAAGCCTAGCAGGTGGGAGACACAAAGAAAACATGTTATTTCTTTATTTAATATTTATATGTTGATTCCTAGCTCTAACAAATAATTACTTAGCTCTATCGTGGCTACAGGGCAAAAAAAATACATTCACTTGTTATTCCTCAGTGGAGTGCTTTTGAATTATTTCTGCACTTCTTTCTTTACTTGACCTATGTTAAGTGAGGTGGAAGCAAAGAAATAATATTGTTGAATGAAGCAAATTGACTACAGAAAAGAGAACTGCTTAAGTGTTAAAGGCTTTTCATTTTACTCTGTTGTCCTCCATAAAATAATACTATGGAAGTAGGAGTCAAATTCAATTTTAGTTTTCTTATTCTATCCTATTTCTTAACCTATCCAGTTAGGTACTTTTATTCCAAATTTCTACCCTTTCCCCTCTGTATCCCATGGGCATCTGACATCCATGTGCCTTCCCCTTCAGACTGCCGGAAGCCCAGTTTACCTCCACAATACCAGAGCACAGTGCAGCTTTTAAAACAGCAGGTACATCCTGTACCAAAAAAAAACCAAAACCCACTCAAAACAAACACAACAAATCCCTACATTTTTATGTTTAAACTAAATGGGATGTGCATATAGCCACTAGCACAGGACAGTGGGCTTTAAGAGCTGTATCACCTTTGGAAACAGTCCTGTGAATTTTTCATTGCTGCCAGGAACCTAAAAGTCAATCCAGCTAGTTGAGAAAAATCCCAGACTATTGCTGCTGGACTCACAAGCACTTCATACTCCTGCAGTCAGAGATAGACACAAGGCTATTTAAAATGCAATTTTAAGGGTGCATTTCTTCAACCTCAATTTGTTTTGCGTTTTGTTACTCCCCCACTCTTACCGCTTTTCTACTTTACATGCTTTCCTTACTTTAGACACCTAGCTGAGACACTTTACATCTCTCTTGCACAAACCCTTTTTTTTTGTGCTACTGTCCCCAGTGCTGATCATTTTTAAGACCTGAGAAAGGTGGCCTGAAGGCAGCCTTGAAGTTCTCTCAGTAGAAGATACACAGTAGTGGAGCTTCTCTTCTTCTCTGGACAAGTCTCTTTAGAGAGTTCAGTGTTTTCTTGCCTTTTCATTTTAGTTACTTGGTTCTGTTGCTGTGGCCCAGCTGCTCCTCTGGGGAGCCTGAATGCTCAGGGTGTTTGTGCTGCCAGCTTCCAGGCTAAAGCAAAGATATAAATGCAGCTCAGCTGAGTAGCAGCAGCAAGTCCTTACTGCCAACAGCCACACTGGAGCAGCTGTGAAGGAACCAGTAGTCAGGCTTAGTGATTCATATCAGAATAAGCCTTTACAAGTGGTACCCATTAACAGTTTTGCTGGTGGCCCCAGCAAGGCCAAGGATTAAACAAGAACCAGTCAGGTCCCACAGGAGGCTACCCCTGCAGGTCAGGACTGAGCTGGGGCAGAGAGGAGACCTCCAGTGCTTTTGTCTAGCTGGAGATTTAACAAATGTCTTCTTAGCTGTCAGCAGACCACCTTTCACCAGCACTAAGCCGACAGATATGCTGGCTGTGCAGCTATCAGGAGCATGTAAGGAGAAGGTGAATACTTTAAGGGGAATCCCCTACCAACAGCATTTCTAGAGTGGGCTAAAAACCGATCAAAAAATTCCCTTCACAAGGAAAAGCAGTCTCAGTGCTGCTCTGAATTGCATAAGCCATCACACCTGCAAGCAGTACAAGAGTGTTCTTGTTTGGATTCACTTTCTCCAGTGGCTCCTTTTACTCAGGCCGATTTGGGAAACCCACGGAGGTGAATTAAAATACATTCTTGGAAGGAGGCTCTTGATGCAAGCTTCAGCAGCTACACCATTTCATCAGAGACAAAACTTCGCTTGCCAGCCTGTAGCTTCCAAAATACATCACAAGTGTGCCAGAAAAGAACGCTCTCAAAAAGAGGCAAAGCATCATGTATTGCTCAGATAGCTCTCCCTCTCACTTTAGTGAAGAGTTATGGGTTACACCTTCATTCCACCCACTACAAAACAGCATTTGCCACTCCACACTCTTTACTATAATATACTACTTGCAGAGATACTACAGACCTAAATATACAGCCTCACTCCCTTCACAAGTCAAAAATAATTTGCAATGAGGAGAAACACCAGCGTAAAGAAATTGCAGACAGGAGTAGAGTCATTATTCCTTTTGACCTGTATTACTAGTTTTAGAAATAACATACTTTCTAATGTCTTACTTAGTCTTAAACACTCATTAACTGATTTCTAGAAATGTTAATGAGTTTTTATTAGAATATCTAATGTGTGAGTAAACTAGCTTATCAGTAACATCCTTATGAAAAGAACTCTGAATTGCATTATCTCTTAATGACCTTAACACACAGCATTTCTGTACTACTTTACAGATGCAATTACTGCATCACATTACCAAGTTCTCAAAAATATTTGCCCCTTCTCTCTTGAGACAGATTTAATTACTCTGTGATTTCCTTTCACTCAAATGCAGAAGCATCCTGGGAATTATTTTCATCTTCTTATACTACTTGATATGGCTTAGGATTTCCCACTTAATTTAAATGATCTTTCTGTAGACTATTAGTTTCTCATCAGGTCCATTTCCAAAAAAACAAGAGTCTGTTCCTGCCTGCAATGTCAAATGAACAGTGTGTTGACCAATACTCTGTCTTCCATACATGGCAACCCACCTTTACACAACCTACCTGGGCAGCAGCCTGGCTCTTTCTGGGAGGGCAAAAAAGAACCAGCTGCAAACACCAAATGCTGGATTTAACTATCTCCCAACACCACAGGTGCCAAGCTCCTAATATCCATTAAATGCACTTAGCAATTCTCAAGCCAGTTTAAACATTTGCAGCCAACAATTAAAGCCTGTTTTCATCCTTTTTACCCTGAAATAAATTAACTACTGCAGGCTTCCAGAAAAGCAGCCACATGATTCCATGACATGAAACCTGCTGATGAAGTTCATGCTCTTCCTCTTCTGCCTCCCCACAAACACATACCGTTCCAGCTACTGATTCCTACCCATAAGTTTACTGTTTCCAAAACTAACAAATAACTCAGGTCAAAAAGGAGCCCAAGACTCCTCAAATATCACTTTTAGAGTACAGCATCAAACCATCACACCGTTAAAAAAAAAAAGAGAAAACTCATAAAAACCACAAGGAGTTAGTGACAAGCCACACAGGGCCAGGAACACCACAGGCCCACTACAGCTACTGCTACACCTGTGCCCAAGCAACCTGGGACCTCTTTGAATCACTGCAGAACCCAGCAGATGTCAAGACTTGCTATCTGGAGCATACTAGTTTAACAATACTGGTGGGTCCATCATCCTTTCTCCTTCCTACCCCTAAAGGACCTGAGATCCTGACAAGTTGATGGCATACCTCTATAAACATCTGCCTGCAGGGTCACAACCTATCACTTATGTTAAACACCAAGATCAAGCCAAACAGCACACTGCAGTGCTCTGGGAAAATCAAAACACCATTGTGACTGCTCACTGAATGCTTGTGCATTCCCAAGGCACCTACATGTAGATCCATTCTTTTCATGCTCACCGTTTTCCTCCTATTTAGACAGCAAACACCCATTTGGCAACTTATCATCTCTGCAGTTGCTCACAACACACATTCAGTAAGCACACACTGTTATTGTAGTGATACAAGAATTTGCTGCTAGCCTGGAATTTTGTGAAACTCCATTTTCTTTGCAACTCTTCTCTCCTGCAGCATTAAAACAGCTGACTGCTGCTGCAGAGGAGCTGCTATTTACTTGGGAGCCTAATCCACTCTACAGTGAGGCCAACAGAAAAGTTTCTGTCAGAGTGGGTTTTGGATCAGGACCCTTGGTCCTTACTGTATGTGCGCTGTCATTTCCACTGCAAATTCTTGTTAGTAATTCAGAGCCACCATTGTTTAGGCTCAGGAGTTAAACTGCGTCTAGCCTGCTGAACAGTGCCCCACCAGCACATTTGGCTTAAGTCTTCAGGCTTCAATTCATGCATATAACACAGCATTAAAAGCCAGGACTTTCTCTAGATATTAGAAAAGTAGAAACACTTTCTCCTCCTTGAAGAAGAACTGGGGGTTAAGGATGACAGAGAATGAGGACAGGCATCCAAATGTATTCATCATGGTTGATCAGTGCTTTAGGAAAGCAATTTGACATCATGGAAGTATCTGTAAATGTTTTAACATGGGTTCTTTTACACTGAAAAAAATATTGCTTTAAAAGAAAAAAATAGAGTAATGTTTGGAGTGTTCTGATCTTACCAGGGAAACTGTTGACTTTGGGAGTTAATAGCTAATATAATATTAAGTACACATTTGCAGCTCATCAGGAGGAACACACCCGCTGATCAGAAACATGATGTAAAAGAAAAGTTGTTGATGAACTGTGGTCATATTCCTCCTCAGATTTCCCCACTGACGCACATCAGAGACCCTGCAAAGAGAGCCAAAGCTGCTTCCCCTGAATCAAATACCAAAGCGGATTTTATTTGAGAAAGCTAACCAACTTGGAAGCATAAGCCTTGCAGACTATACACCCAGGTGGAATTCATTTTACCTATGCCAGAGCTTCACACCCTGTGCTCCCCCCCTTCAGGGTTGAGAGAGGTGATTAAGTGCCACAGCACACAGTTCAACTCACCTGAATATACATGACAGCACAGATTAATTTCACCTTGCCACACCTGTGAAACTGCTATTCAAGTAGTAATATATTATAGTGGGAAGATAAACTGGACTAGAGCTTGTTTGTGCAAGCTAAACTTGGCACTAGACAGTCCACTGTGAATTTCACATCACTGCAGTGGCCAGAAGTTATACTAAAGATGCATCTATAACTAGGTAGTAGATGAATGAAGCAATAATTAATAGATGTTGTATGCATGTCTCAAATATACACATCTTGTAGAGCTGGACAGAGAGTAAGAGTCCTATTGACCACAGCTTTTGATGTTTTGGTATCTGTTATGGTTTCATGTTGGAAGCAAAACAAAAGCTTTAGATAAATTATTACATAGAAGAATGTGAAATAGCCATTTATTGACAGATTGGTTGATTGCAGTTCAGTCCACAGCACATTCTCTGGGCTAAAGAAACTTACCATTGAAAATTTCATTGAAGCAATAAAGGTTTATTGCTTTAGGAGGAAAAAAAGAAGAAGAAAGCATTAAAGAAGCTATCATCTCATCAGTTACTAAAAAGCAGGAGCACTAATCCTCAAAAAAAAAAAAACCCTATTACTAAAATATAAGTAGTTTAACAGAATATTTTACATAGCAGTCAAATGCTTTTCATCTACATATACATTAATACATGAAAAAGCAAAAGAAATTTGTCAAAATGATCCCAGTTCTATGGATCTATTGGTAAAAAGTACATATAAGGTGTTTTCAAACATTACTTGGTGGTAAGTTTGGACATTAAAATCAGAGGCTGTAGTAAGAATGGGCGATTATGGTCACTGCAGTTCTCAGTCTTGCACACACATTGCATAGAGACATGCAAGTTAAGATAATATAGTGAAACAAAAAACATAACTGGATGAAAGCTTTGAGCATGCACACAAATCATAACCTGACACAGCAAATAACAGTTTTGATGCTATTAGCAGAACAGGGTTCTGATCTATTCCCTCCCATCCATCCCTCCCTAATAAATAACCCTTCAAATCACAAGGATTCATTCATCTGTGAAAATGTCATATACCATTATGCATTTATGGCATATAAGTTGCTAATATATGGCAACTGCATGGGGGGCATCACAGGCTGCTTAATTTATCATTCAATATCTGTTTCTACAGCTGTTCAAAGAAAAGTAAGTTTTAACCTCATTTTCCTGGGTTGTTAACTTTGTTTTCTAAGGAAATTAAGCAGCTCATTAACACATGCCCGCATGTGGATGGGTATGCACATGCACAGACTCCCCCTCACCTTCAACAGCTTTTGAACTTACTGGCTAATTTCAAACAGGTTTTCTAGAGCAGCAGAAATTAAGCTCAGTGCCGAAACAGGGTGGGGGGCAAACACAGCACCTAGCTGAGGGAAAGGCTACAATTACTAGTCACCAGAGAATGAGCTCAAGGGTGCATGACAAGAAACAAGACTTGGTAAGTTCTACTGCTATCTCCCATATGCAAGTTATAACTGAGGATAAACTCCAGAGACGTGATGATTTCCCTTATAAACAAGCCCCAAACTATTTAAAGCACTCATTTAAGACTTTTTTGGCATTTGCAGATCCTTGTACTTTTGCCATTGGAAGTGCAAATCTGTTCAGGGCACTTAAGCCTGCTGATAATTATCTTCTATGGCCTCTCAGATGAAGCTCAATGAATGCTCCAAGGCTGGTACACTACAAGTTGTAAAATAACTTATCTCATGAAGACTCCTTGTATTTGAAGTTTGGGGCTAACAGTCTCAGGAAAACCCAAGGAGATCTGCAGTATTTCCTAACTCTGACTGAACTAGAAATATGGCCGAGAAAGCCCTTTAATAGTGTTTCAGCATTCCTGATCATGGCTGAAACAATAAAACTGACAGAAACTTTGACCAGCATCATTGTTCAAAGAAGATTCAAGCCGACTTTTTTTTTTTTTTTTTTAATGAAAACTCTTTCCTGTATCTTGACCAGACATCTCTAGTGTTCTGTAATCAGATAGGTTACAGCAAGGGCTTAGATCTTTGCAATCTCTTCCCATCCTTCCTATCCCAAAATGGTTAGGTAAGCCTGGGCTTATGGCTTCCTGGTGTGGCCCAGCTCTATAGAGTATCACAATTCTTCATACACAGACAGCCCTAAAGAGGATTGTTTCTTAAAGAGGTTTGTTTCTTAAAGAGGTTCTTAAAAAGCTCTACATTGTTTCCGTACATGTTTTGCTAAGCTAAAAAGTGAAGAACTCTTTTGGAAAGCATTTCAAAAGTATTAACATTGTTATCTGTTTTCAGATACTCGCACTTAGCTTTTCTTGAAGAGAAAAAAAAAACATTTCAAATGACACAACTATTCATTTTCAGAGGAATTACTTACTCCCTAGATGAACAAATGCTTCACTAATCAGCTCTTAGAAGAGAGAATTGAAGAGAAATCCATGAGAACATGGCAAGAATAGGACTTTAATAAGGGGACACCCTTCTTGGACCTTCTCAGACTTTCCCATATTTGCACATTTTGGAAGAACGAGACACATTCAGAACTTGTTAGCATGGCTGGTTTCACTGGACTGCAGGACTTCTAAAAACTTATCAGAAAGAATGTATTTTCAATGCTCCTACAGAAAGATCAGGGATTGCTTACATTATCCTTCTGGGTTTTTTTTTGTTATATACACGATTCATTGGCATGGTATTTTCACTAGGTTTTGACTATTACATTTTTTCAGAAAGCAGGCTGTTTCTTAAGAAAATTGTAGTTATGTTTCTTGAGAAAGGGAACTGCAAATTGTGCTTAATGACAGCATGCTGACTACTGACTGCCATTGTTTAATAGGGAAAAAAAAAACCACACAAAAAAAAAAACAAAACAAAACAAAAAAAAAAAGCCCATCAACTCTGCACTTCAATAACAGGGTTCTGGCTCTCAGAGCCCTGGAAGCACCTCCAGCCTTAATAGCCCTTTCACAAGGGATCCCACAAGCTCACTGTCTGTCCCACTGCAGCTCAGCCCCAAAGCTTCAATCCTTGGCAGAGATGTGGTGTTGGGATGCCTGTGCCCAACCCTCATCCTTGCTCAGTGACTGGGCTTCCCCAAAAGCCTCAGATATCTGCTGTAGGCAGCCTTATTTCCATCCCTGTATGCTGGATAACTCTTGTACCACCACTCTAGGCTGCTTCATCTCCAGTCTGGTCTCCTGTTGTTCTTTACTGAACTTCCTGGACGTACCCCAGGTCTGACTCATCAACTCGCCTTGTTTAGATCAGTAGATGAAGCCTGCCATTTTCACCATGGTGCAAGCAACCCTGGGATCTGAGGAAAAAGGGTCTTGCATAGCCTGTGCTGCTCTCACCCTTTGTCTCAGTTTATCACTCATATAGGGTAGCCCCTACCAGGCTGCTCCATTACATTAGGTTGAGACAACACCAAAAAATTTGTGTTCCAACATGAATAACAAGGTCATGTCGATATCCAAAGAGAAACATCTTTCCCCCTGATCTACTTGGCTTGCTGCTTATGGACAGCCCATCCTGCCTACACACAGCTAGTCAGTGCTGTAGTAAAGCAAACACTGCTCATTCCAAACACGCAAGAGAAGAGATCAAAGACTTGCTTCAAAACACTTAACTGCTGCTTCAAAGGCTTATAGTCAGGAAACAGGAAACACTGCAGGCAGAGAGGCAGGTAGAACACAGGCTATGGAAGGTCAGACCAGAATTTCACTCACTGACTGCTATCAGTGCTTACAGATAAATGAAATGGATAACTCAAGATACACAGAAAGCTCATTGGAAAGTACCAGCATACCCGGAATTCAGAAAACAGCAAGGTTTTTAGAGTGGAATTAAAAAAAAGAGGAGCTGATATCTCAGCTCCTATCTCAAGATAGATAGGCAATTAATCATACACATTAATGGAGAGGGCAAACAGCAATATTTCCAGTTCAGCATCGACACATACTTAAGGTGCTGTGAAAAACAACTAGAGGTGTGAAACAGCTGTCAGTCATATTGTGAAATGCCAAGATTAAATACCTCTCAAACAGCAGTCTTGTCTAAGGATAGCAATAATGAATCAACCATTCAAAGCCCACAGAAGGCTTATTCCAGGAAACCGCCTTTAAAAAGGGTTTGGAAATTCATACAGACAAAAACACATGAACAATCTACCCACAAACAGTTATTAATAACCCACAGACTTCACATACACAGACTGTTCCAAGTCAATCTGGGTGTGGCGCTGGGAGCAAATCCTCCTGTTCTGTCTTCCCCAAATGAGCAACTGAGGATCTCACTAATTTAGGAAACTGAATGGAAGGAAACCTCCTCATACCTCATCACAAAGGGCAAAGAAAGTAGGGGTTTGTTTTCAGTCTTCTAAAGTCCCTCCCTGACAGATGTTATTTTAGGGCTTCCCTGTGTGGTACAGCTTAGAGCAGCATTAAGACTCCCCAGAGCTGGGCTGACCTTACAGAAGGAAGGAGTCAAGGAATTGTGTAAGTGCCAACAAAAAGATCAGACTGCTCTGCATCAGGTACAGATCACCTTACTTTCAGTAGAAGATAACATTAAAGAGAGAGATGTGCTTGTTTTTTTTAGTGGATAGGGTAGGGAAGAAAGAGGTTACTTTAGGGAGGAGAGGGGGATAAACAGTAAAACCCAAACAAAATAATCATAGGAAGTACCCCTAGGAGGTTGTATTAGACAGAAGCCTAACTAACTACCCTTTGTTCTTCTGGAAATACCTTCCTCCACCCATAGCAACTGAACCAGGACCCCATATTGCCATTCTAAGTTAAACATTGGCCCTATTGACTCTTGGGAGGCCAAGATTTAAATCTCTTTGTTTTCATATAAGAAAACATACATGCTTGCAGAAATCACTCTCTTCTGATTCATTTCCTTTGCATTGTATTGTTAAGTTGCTTAAACAACAAATGTTCAGTTTTCTCCTCTTCCTCTCCCCCCACCCTCTTCAGGGCCATTTTTCCTCCCTCAGCTGGGAGAAAGCCTAACTTTCTTAATAAGCCGTTACTGTAGTTAATAGCCTAACGGGAGAAAAGCCCCCCTGTGAACCCTGAAAAAACAGTGTATTAGCTCTTGTAAAGTAGACAAATGAAAGCAGGAACACATGTTACACATTAGAGGCTCAAATTTTGATGGTAGCTTGCTGCAGCCTACTCTTTAATTCATTTCACCCCTGCTTCATTGGCTTCTCAAGTTTTCTGAACTTTAACCATTAAACCTGGTTTTGCATTATTCAGTTTCCAAAGGTTCCCTTCTAGGCAGATGGAAATTGTTTCTGACCACAGCAGCCCCACTCTTATTCTGGGATCTCTAGGTTTTAAGAGGCGAGACAGTCTTAGGGACAGGTTGTAAAAAAAAAAAAACCCTAGTCAAACATAATCATATAGTATTTATTACCACCAAAACAATGCACTTCACTTAGGTTATGTAGACATGTGTTTGCTGAAAGAAAACAATGATCTGATTGCTAGGCACAGTTTTAAGGGAGTAACATATAATATGCTTATAGTCCTTGTTGGACTCAGATACAAGCTGCTGTGGGCAAAAGGGTAGAAAAGAGGAGAAAAAAAACCCTAGCAGCAAACATAGGATTTACTGTACCTCACCAGTCAACAGAATAAAACTGCTTTAATTGCAACCTGCTGCTTCCCAAGGACTAGATACATTAAAAGTAATGTAAAACTGTTGAGACCATTCTTTTCAGCTAATTATCTATAAAAGTCAGCAGTAGGCTTTAACCCCAAGTAATGAAAACATGTCTTAAAAATGCTTTTATCATCATGGTCAGCCTCCCCACATGCCTCTCCTGTTCAGCATCTCTTCCTTTCTGAAGTGATTGCTTGTCACCACACACGTGCCAAGCCACATTAGTCTTAATAACTTGATGCATTTAAACATAGTGGAAGATGATCTCGCATATCACACAATCATCTTGGTACAGAGCTGCAAGTTACAGCACAAGCCTGTGATCTTCCCACAATACACTGTGATAACCCATGAGGAAAAAAAAATAAAGATTTATGGTTGAATTCAAAACAAACAAACAAAAAAAAAGAGAGCTCATAGATAACTATTTATTCCTGTAAAAGCATTTCTGTTTATGCAATAATATCAGATACAAATACTCCAAATAATACTACAAATAATCTTTTAATAACAAGCTCCAGCTATTTGTTTTATATTGAAAAACCCTATGCAATACTTACTGCGGCTGAAGAGCTGAAATTCTACTCCACTAAAAAGTTATTTTATTCATTATTATTATACACAAATACATATGAATTATATAGAGTAGCTGGGTCAAGTGAATCATTGCTCTTTCTAGCTGCCTCAAAGCTTTATTTGGTGCTAACCTGCAGGTAATAATTTATGCTTCAGATGGAACCATTCTTCTGGAGTGATAGTAAGCATTATCAAAGATTCAGATAGACTGAGTGCCCTGTGTACAGTGTAATAAGCTAATGCCATCTCTGCAAAGAAGAGCAAGGGAGAAATAACAGTCAGCATTAGAGAGAGGGCACGCTTCAACTCCCTGTCTGAGATTCGCAGCAGAGTTCTTTAACATGTGTTGGGCAGTTACATCATGCACATTATTCTGGTTCCAGCAGTCTACTTTGTGCATCAAGAGCTGCTGTGGGGGAAAGGAGGCAGAAAAGTGAGCAAACTCCTCATCAGTGACCTCAGTTAATGCTGCAGCCAAGTCTGTGAGGTTTGGACCCAGAACATCCCCTTACCAGCAACAAGATGTAGAGTCTGAGTTACTGCCCTAATGAGGGGCCAACAGGGACAATACATACATAAAAATTCAGCTTCAGCTCTGACCATCCTCCCATGCACAAAACCTAACGTGCTTTAATCTGTGTCCATCTTTCCTCAATACAAGAGCAGTCAGCAGCAGAGATCATTTCCTTCATGCCAGGAGAAACATTTCTTGCCTTTGGCATTTTCCCACCATGCATTAATTCACATTATTTCATGCTTGAAAATAAAAGGGGGGGAGGGAACCGCACCATTCAAACAGCAACATGAGTTCACCAAGGGAAACAAAGGCAGGGAATACAAGGAAGAAATGCTTACATGTGCACAGGAACAGCCAAGAAAGCCAACTATTGAAAAGACAGAAAATAAGCAGATCCCACCCTGCCCTACTCACACCTCACCATCACCTCCACCTGCTTTGGGCAGCAGCCTGTCCCTAAATATGTTCCTCTAGAATGATTTGGTTTCTGTCACTGAGAACCGTTCTCTTCCCATTGTTCTTTTCTAGTCCAAGGACTTAAGTAAGCAATTTGGATTTGGAGTGTCCCACACTAGCCAATACTGTCACAAGGCAACTACATAACATCTCCTTGTTGACAACTGCTAGATATGAAAATCAGCAAATGTTAATTACTCTTTTTGCTGTTCCCATTCAGGTCATTAACTTAAATGGTCAATGGTTCTTCTTTTGACACTAGCACATACCCTTGTGCCTCTGAAAGAAGGTTGAAGACTTCTTACTGTGCATTAGCTCATTTGCTGTGTTCATATAGAACAGGAATTCTTCTCTGGCCAGTGCTAGAAAGCAACAGTTTCACTAACCAACAAGCTTAGCTCTCATCTTGCCTTGTGCAATTTCAAGTACTTTAGTGCAGGGTGAGCCTACAAACAACAAAATACACAAGATTGAAAACACCCCTAAGTTACTGGCATGAATCTTACACTGCTCCATGGGGAGCCTCTTCTCAAAGAGAATGACTGTAAAAATGAACACAAATAAAAGTAAATAGTGCTTAGAGTGTGCCAGAGAAGCTTAAAAGGCAAGTGATTTTGAAAATAAAAAATCTCCCCCGTGGCAAGATGATCCTAAGAAATACTCTCACTTTTTCCCCCTGCTTTCCAAAAGGCAGCCTGCACACTCCAGCAGCCTCTTATTTATCTACACAAGGAACCTAGGTGACAGCTACAATCAGAACATTCAAGCACCTTATACTTTTTTGCCAGCAAACAAAGTCGGGGAGTATCTCACTGTCAGAAAACAGATATATTAAATACAGGACATGGAAATTCACAGCCTGCCTGTCCCCAGCCTAAGCCAGCCTGTGCTAAACATCTAGGCAAAAGGAGAGAACACAGCCATCATTTAATATCTGTTATGGAGAAGTCAGTGGTGTTTAAAACAGCTTACAATAGCTTCATGTAAGGCTTCAGGTCTACATGGCTTTCCACGAGCTTTATTTCTTGCAGAAGCCACCAGTATTCACCTACTGATGAAACCACATGACCTCACAGTTGCCTCACCTCCACCAGCTGTGCTCAAAAGCTGTTCTTGCTTGTGTAAGGGTAAAGGCATGGACTTAAATACTCAGGTCTCTAGAATACAAAGCCAGAAACCTAAACATAGAACCACTCCTTTTCCTTTCGTTATGCGTTCATTGTCAGTGTCAAAAGTGCCATTAGGGACCTGCAAGGTGATTACAAGACACACAAAGGGCTTTTTGTCTTGTAACTTTGACGCCACTCTCTCTAGTGTCTCTACTACAAATGCTAATTAGTACTTTGCTTGTTCTTTTTAAATTCATGCATAGGAATGATTCTTGTTGCCAAATGGTTATTTCAATGGTTTCATCAGAAAACAAAAGCAGAAAAACCAGAAAAATGAGCCCTGAGGTTTCAAGAGGAAACCTGGAAGACCTGAACCTGGCAATGCTAATCACAGCTAACAGTTTCAAGAGCACTGGTTTCGGCACCGTATCTGCAGCTTGACTTACGGACATTTCAACGACCCCTATTTCACTTCCTTTTGACCTCAGGCTTACCTTTCTGGGTATACTTTCGTCTGAAAAGGAGACAAAAATGTTCCCAGGTGATCTGAATTCTCCTCTCCATGCCCCTCTCTTGTCTTTCCCCCACCATCTCTCGTGCCTTCTGTAGTAAGTTACCTGACCACAACCAGAAATCATCGTCTCAGCAAGGAAGTTCTGCTCATTTATAAGACAAGTAGAGGCAGTTCCAGAACTAACAAGAGCTTAAACACTCCTCAGACCTGGTGGGGTGGGAAGCCATCGGTCCAGGTTGAAGTGTCCCCATGATGCTCACCAGGAACAAGATTTAATATTAAAACACATTTTAATAATCTAAGTGCTGACAGACCCTTTAATGAAACAGCTTTAGCACTCAGTTTACTGCAGCTTAAAGGACAATCGAGCCCTGAAAGTTTACAGCACAGGACCATTAGTAATCTCTACAACTCTCAAGTAACTTCTTCACGGAATTTTAAAACACTTAACAAACATTAGTAAGTTAAGCATCACATCACCTTCCAAACTAAATAACTGAAGTCACTATGATAACATATTGTCTTTTCCTGCCTGCACTTCAGGGTATTCAGATAATTTGCTTTCTCATCATTCTCCTCAGATACAGCACCAGCTCTTCCCTTAGCAACCAATACAGTTGAACCCTCCATAGATGCAGAGGTATGCGGACATTTTGAATCAATGAGTGAAAAACGGATTTTCACCTTTTGCAGTCTCAGTCATTGCAAAGTCCAGCATTATTTTCCCCATCAGCAGATGAGCTCCAATGAAGTAATGACACACACTAACCATGAAAGTCAAACTATATTAAATGTTAGAAGGTCAGCTCCAAAAATGCAGGGTTCCCATGACCTCACTCACTGTTTTAGTTGATAACATAGAGAGGATGAAAGACCACAGAGAAGACTACTTTTAAGCGAAATTACACAGAAACATCAGCTCCATTTGATAAGGGACATTCAGCCTGCTAGATGAAGCTAAGAGTAGCCAAAAATACATATACTGTAGATACCAGGTCCTCAGCAACAATTATTTTGTGTTACAAGTCAGTTCCTATTGAGCTACTCAATTTATTAATAGAGAAACAGCTAAGGCTCTTAAAATTCATATCCCATCAGGGAAGGAAAGTCAAACCATACGGATGGGCATTTCACACTCTTCTTTTCACAAGCAATTTACAATTTAAAAAAAAAAAAAAAAGAAAAAAAAAAAAAACACAAAACCAAAATCCATTCTTAAATCACATAGAAGCACAGCTGGTTGCTTAAGGCAGTCAGCAGCAATATTTTTCTTAACTCCAGAAAACCAGTTAGAGAAATGCCTTTGTAAGGAAGGACCTAAATCTGTATAGCAAAGCCTCCCCCAGCCCTGACAGTTTTCTCTCCTTCCTGTGACAAGAGCTTTTGCACCCCAAGCAAATTTGAATTCAACCTATATTGTTAAGAAGGCTTGAGACATATCTACTCAAAGGTTATTCATTCCTCTTGTAGAGGACCTATGACAAGTCACCCATGAACAAAATCAACAAGTTAAAGAGTGCAGCTGTCACACACAACCTGACCGCAGACAATAGCTAGCAACTATTCACTGGACAAACACAGCTCTGCAGGTAGCTACATAAAGTACAAAGTAAGAGCAACTTCACACTCAAAGTCATTCAGTAACTTACATCTCAAGTAGATAACTGAGGCCTAGCATACCCACAGAGAAAACCTCAGAAGAAACCAGTTTCCCATCACAAACCAACTACAAGACCCAGGATCTCAGCCTTCTCACTCTACCTAAAAGCCAACACTGCCCAAGTACAAGAAAGGAAAAATAATCTCTACCAGGAAGCAACAGCAGCTGTGATTGATAGAGAAATGAAGCACAAGGGCTTAATTTGGGCCAGTCAGCACCAAAGATAGTTTACTGAGTCCCAGTAACACAGAGATGCAGCTGACACAAATGTGAGAAAGCCTAAAATTAGTGAAAAAATTGTGCACTATGGAAAATTTCTTGTACCATACCATTTAAGAGTGGCAATTTAAATAAGTTCAGTTGCATTAGAGGCAATTCAGTTCAGTTGCATTAATTTGTGCTAATCTGCTTCAGAAGGCAAGTCAGCTCTGTGGCAATGACAGCATAGTTGAGGCACTGAAAATGTGTGTTTAAAGGGCAAGATTATATTTCTCACCTGCAAACAATTTTGTCTTTGAACTTCCAGCTGGTGATAGAGTTGCAGTACCTGCACCTGTAATTTCTGTAGCTGGAAAAACTCTTTCTTCTGTCTAATATTTAGGGGTTAAGGGGAAATAAACTGATGTTGACTTTGCTTGGTTTGAGGGGTGCAAGTTGTTGTGTGGGGGTCTTTTTTACATTGAATACTATTGTAAAAGCACACATCACTACCGCTGGGAGGTGGAGCTGAAGAAGGAATGGAAATTTTGTGTGACCAGTGTCATTTGCTTCTCAGATGCCTTAATCTGGGTTTGTAGAGTAGCAGCCATAGTGGCAAGGGGAAGTGTTAGGATAAACACATTCTCTAGCCATATTTCTGCATTGCCTGCTTCCCCCAGTGTCTTCTGCAGTGCTGATCTTGGTGAAAGCAGAATTTCCCTCAGAGGCTTTCCAGAACATACCTCTGTGAACATTTAGGGCATCAACATAGCCAGTACAGATCTGATAGCCTGTAGGTTAGTTTTGATGTTTATAGAATAAATGGGTTAGAAAACGTCAGGTTTCACTGTTCTTTGAAAACCAATTTGACCATGCAAAGAGACCAAGTGGGTGCAAATTGATTTAGATCCTCCCATCTTTGTTTCTTGGAAGCACCCATTTAGCTGAGAGGAAAATACTTACTTGCGTTAGGACTCTTTTACTCAACCATAAGCCATTGTTTTCCTCCTGTCTTTGTACTACTGCTGGGGGCCACTTTTCCTAAAGTGGCTCTGGAGGAGGCTTTTGACTTCCTGACTCAAATTCTGGCAAGCAAACTACTTTCTGCAAGGTGGTAGCCTGAGGTAGAGACTAGTGTAAACTTTGTGTAAGTAAGAAATGCAAGTACACTCAGCCCCAAGTCCTCCCTTACCAGACTCAAGCTCTTCTTTCTGCTAGTAATAGGGAGAATGTCACAGTACAAACATGTCACACATTGACACTGACAAAGATTAAAACCTGCTGCTTTTTTATTTTTAATTTAAATATGTGGAAACTTAAAAAAAAAAAGGCAGCTAAGTAAAACATTAGCCTGAGGATCACAGAATTTGGCTCAGGATCTTTCCCAATTTCACTGGCATGGTTGAATACACACTGCAAAACACAACTGTATCTCCTATGTCTTATAACGCAGCCTCTTGCTGTATAGAATACCTAACCAAGGAATGATTCAGATGCTGAAGGCACTACAGGGGCAAATAAAGTTCAGTAGGTAGGGCTTGCTTAAGTACCTATTATGCTTCCTTTTCTGAAGGGGAAAAAGTGTTTTCAAATAAGGAAATGCTCTCCTCAGAAAACATTTGTTTTTTTCCAAACACGTTTGAAAATAAAAAAAATCTGTTTTGTAATAATAGTTCACCATAATTCTTCAGCCACTGAGCTATGTTGTAAGAGAACTTGTTTCTAGCCTTGTTCTTGAATTACTATTTGGATTGGCCTTAGACATTACTTGCAACTTTGCTTTTTCCTGGGGTTCACTGGATGGTCTATGGGTCCTGTTGCTATCACTGCCCTTGTTCCGCTCACAAAGCTCAGCTCCTATGGGCCTGTGCCCTGTGGCTTAGGGAGCTCACGGTCCAGGGGTCACCTTCAGCTCTCTGCTTGCCCTCCCTGCATGGAGCGGGCCCCTTGGGCTGCTCCCCAGTTCTGTTCAACTCACTCACTACCTTGCCCTCTTGGTCAAGGAGTTTTCAGGGTACTGCTTGTTTATTGTATGGCCAAGATGTTACATTGTTGTGCAGTAGGTTTTTCACTGGTAATATAAAGGTAGAACACTTATCCAAAAGGCTAGTCATCTTAAGAGGTTGCAGCAAAGAATTCAGAATTCTTGGTTTCTATTACTCTTAACATTGTATGCAGACCAAGTAAATTCTTCATTTTCCTGGTACCTCACTCGCCTGTGTCTTGGTAGGAGAAGCACTGCTTATCTGTTAGTTGGCCTGTCACAAAGCTTAAATATATTTTAAATTCTCTCAAGGTTTCTAGATTAAACAAGACATTACCATCATGAAAGCAATTATTTATACCTGCCGCAGCATCATCACACAATCAAATTGCTGTTATTACGCACAAAAAACAGGATATATTCACGTCTGATGTTTTTAGAGTTCCATATGTATAGAAATGCCTGGGGTTATGCTGACACTTCAACACTGCTTGTGTTATTGAAGTCCCAGGATATTCAGCAAAGCAGTGATACCTGATACGTGGAGGCAACACTTGGCTTGTTGGCAAGAAGAATGCTTAAAAGCAAGCTTTTGCTCTTTTTCCTTTTGTCTCCTATCCTTTCCTCCCCTCCCCTTCCTTTTCCTCCCCTTTCTTTCTTTCCATTTCCCTTTCCCTTCCCACAAAAACACAAGCTGAAAGATTTTTATATTTATCTGTACATGCACAATAGTTATAAGGCAATTACAAGCCAAGACTGCTGATGCCCCAGCTCAGGTACTGGCTGCAGTGTCTGATGAGTGACATTTTGCACCACACCGGTATTGTTGACTCAACAAGAGCTAAGATTAATTCTTCATGTTTCACTCAGACTAAATGCCCCTTGACTCCAGGGCAAAACCTGCCTGATTGATGCCTGAAGGATGCAGCCATGAAATACACATTTCACTGCTACTGCTGATTGAGAATACCATCCCCATCACTGACTGGGGACTGTTATAACATGTCATTATTGACCTTCATAGGTTTTGCCAGTGCCTAGAAGGCTTAATTGAGTTTGAGGAGACAATGTGCAAGGCAGGGTCTCAGTAAAGAGAGAGCATCTGTCTCCAGGAGTCAAAAGGCAATACCTCTAGAAGAAGGGCAAAGAATAACATGCAAGTACTCTCACATTCTGCCCTGGGCCCTATCTGAATGTGTTACTTTCCCCCAGACTCAAACCAAGAAACAAGGTGACTAGCTTTACCTCTCTCTATTTAACATGGAAACTGTTAAGGTAATCAAAGTCTAGTTGGCTGCGAACACAGAAGATAGATTTTAGTCAAGCTGGTCCTACAAGATAAGCAACAGGTAAAAATGTTTCTTGGCATTTCAGCATGGAAAAAACAAAGTCACACAGAGAAGGGGAAATAGGGTGTAGTAGATTGCTACATTGCCAAAACCTAGGTTTTAAGATTCTGCTTCCAACCCTGGAGAACTACCACATTAATTTACAACAAAGCTTTTTCCTTTCAATTTTGCTTTTCTATTACCAGGTGCTAAACTTGGTAGGCTCCACATTTGCCTCTCACACAAAAATCTTGGATCTTTGAAATAATAATGCATGTGTTCATATGTTGCACAAATAACCCTCTTGTGTTTGCCAATTATTCTCTGCTGTCTGTTGTTAACAAACCACGCGATTTCTAGTTTCCTGTAATAAATTAAGCATAATTATCTTGCCATCTTACAGATATAAATATAATTAAACCAGGGAAACATAGTAGTAATTACCAGGTAGATACCAAATACAAGTTGATCCCAATTGCTTCTGTATGACGCTAATCATGTCACATGGTATTTTTATTTCTTTTATACTTCCCTTAATATCTCTAAGAACAGCCGTGTGAAACTGATCATCTTGTACATTATTTATTGGGGCCTTCAACTTAAATTGACTTTGCAGCTTGGAAAGCAATCACAAATCTTGTGTGGTGGCAGAGATTTTATTCTTAGATAACAATGCAAATGCGAGACTAAGCTATGATCACACCAAAGTAGATGCATGTTAAATTGCATTGCTTGGTGATTTTTTTGAGATAGCAGAGATTCTTATGCCCTGCATCTACTTCCTGACAGGAAATATCATCTGCCAAACTTCCCGCTTGCTACAGTGGGGAGGAAGAAGACAATAAACATTTTCTTTACTAGGGCCATTGCATGGCACAGGACGTCTGTGGGGAACCTCTCCCAGCTGAGCAGGAAGAACAGTGAACGAACAGCAGAAGGGAGTCAAAAGAGACAAGTACAGGGAGGAGGACAAGCTCAAAACATGGGATCTCTGAAAACAATTCACCTGGACACCCCTTTCTTTCCTGACATAGTATGAAGCTGAGATCAACATGATTTTGTGGGTATACTTGTACTTTCTGAAAACATAGAACAGTTCAACAAATAATACTTTTTAAAGCCCACAGAAGTACCCGTATTTTGCAGGGAAAATAGAGACTTATAAAACATATCCTGAGATACAATAGTAATATATTTTCCTACTAGGCAAAGTGAAAACGTCAGAGCTGTTAGGTCACATATACCTCTCTATAAAGAAAAGACAGAAGGTAAAGGCCCAGTGCATCGAAAAGCTATTGATCATGCAAATGCACACATGAAAGCAGCAGTTTTGTCTAACTGTTAACAGAAGCTCTGCTGGCTTTTTTTCTCCCTGGGGCTCATTCCCACTTCATCTGCTAATATAGCAAGCTACAGTGAATTGATTCTCATCGAAGTTTGTTGATCAGGATCCAGACTTTCCAGCTGGCAGCAAGCCTTGAGTATGGATTTGTCACAATCATAAGCAAGGCTGGGATATTTTGAATAAACATAAACTCCCCTGGTGCAGTGCCAATTTGTCATCTAAATATGAGAAGTATAGTTATGGGTAGTAAATGCCAGGACACTAAAAGCTTGGAGACTTCTGAAAACTGTACCGTGAGTCAGCTCCCCTATCCTGTGAGCCTCACCAAAACAAAAGAGAGAAAAATGCTGGATGGTATTTGCATTTCAAAAGCATTTGCATGTAATTTAATAATATTTGTAATGGATTCAGTGAGTAAGCTGCAGTGAATTTCAACAAACCCTTTTATACCTAAGCAAACCTGGGCTTCCAAAGGGGCTGCCAGCTGGAGTTAAAGGCCCAAGCAAAGCAGACATTTATGCAGGGGAGCAGACTGTTGTTGAGGCAATGACATGGTCCTTGCCCACTGTTTGCAATGCCAGGATGCTGCCTGCTGCTGCCCACAGCATAAGAGAGCTTCACATGAATGGGGCAGCTGTAACTGCTGCTGTCTGGGAAGATTCAAAGGAGGAGGACTCCTTTTTCAGAAGTAGCCACCCTCTCATGCTTCCAGGTTGAGAAGGAAAAGGAAACCTGGATTTCAGAGACTTAACTTTCCATCCTCCCCTGTCTGTGTACCCGATGGCACCTCTCTCAGGCTATGGTGTCTCACCTCCAGGGCAGCAGAATTCACTGCTACCTGAGCAGTCAAACAGGAGGACATCTCTTTAAAGGTTAAATGCTCTCACACTGGTCATAGGTGCTGTTTGTACAGCCATGCAAATAAAAGTGAGCCTATAGGATCACTGAGGAGTGCATTAGGCTCTGGTTGCTTTGTTGGCAACCAACTGGGTTTTGAAGGGCAGCAGCTGTCATGGCAGCATGGCTGATGCAGGGTCTGAGGTAAGGGCAGAAACAGGCTTTTTGGCCAGCCAGTGTTTCTCTTTCTGTGTTGGCACTGGCGAGCCATTGCCTGAACCCAAGCCAGCCCTTGACACACACATTGCACCTCCTGTAAGCACCAGCTGCAGCAAAATATCTCGGTGTACCAAGGGGTGCTTAGGGTCCACCATCACCCAAAGCCTGGGAGAGGATGCGCCGCCTACCCCAATGGCAGTGAGCAGTAGTTTATGGCCAAGGTTATCATCAAACCTGGGAGACACCAAGTACACAGTAGAGGAGGCTGAACCCCTCACATTTGACAGTGCCTTGCTCATTGGCAGCTTTCTGTGAACATCCCAGACATGAGAAACCTGTGTGCCTTTTTCTGAAAACCGAGCTTTGTTTCTTACCTTCTTCAAGGCACCACGATGTGCATATTTCAGTGCTCAACCTCTGGCAAGATCCAGCAGCATGAGAGAACCTCTTTGGGCCCTTGACCTTCACAGGATACCCTCCTCCTTCCCTGAGCACAGTTGCAGGTGCCTCATCCTTTCATTACTCTACAGAGCTCCAGAACTATGCTCTTCCACTCTCTATATGCACAAAACCCATCTTTACCTAGTAATGGGCTGGGAATTTTCTCATGTGTAGGGACACCATTTAGACTTCCACAAAAAAAAAAAAAACCTACCTTGCTCCCAAGAGCTCCTGTTTACCTGCTCTAATTAGCTAAGAGAAATGACTTCTCCTTAGGGAAAGAAGTGAGAGCAGAAGAAGTGAGAGAGAAGTGAGAGAGAGGAGAAATGGCAGCAACAAACCTGGTTTGGTACAAGATTTCTGCTGAGGTTTTGTTGTTGCTGCTAATCCCTCTTCTCTTGCTGCATCCCACACGTAACTGCTTTTTGCCAGAATAAGCAACAATCTCATCTTCTAAATGGTGAGTGCTGGATAAAGGATTCATCTGCCTGTGGAAAGTGAGGATGTGTGACCATTCATCAATCCTAGTGGAGCTAAGCTACCAAGCCATCAGCTGTCGCTTTCACAGCACCTCAGGCCTGGATATACAATGCAAGTCTCTGACTGATGATCTCTAATGAGACTGATTTGACTGATGTCTCTGATCTAGTTCCCCCTTCTTTCCTGTCATCTAAACTATCCAAACCATAAAGCTTTATCTTCCATTGCCTCACCTTGCTGCCGTTTTCCCAGGCTTGGGCCAAAACAGTCTTGTGCTCCTTGAACCAAGATTACAGATTGGTCTGTCACCTTGACTCAAGATGAGACTTCTGTAGTATCCTCAAAGTTATCTACTCTTGCTCTTCATTCCCACATAGGGAAAGGCTAGCTCTCCCCAGCACTTCAAAAGCTCATTTATTAAGCCTATTGAATAGTGAGCTTCAATACAAATAAAAACCTGCAATAAGAACTTTCAGTAACATAATGCAATTATTTCTAGCAGAAACCAGCCATACCTAAAGCACATCATGTTGCCCATGATAATCAAGCAGGACCTGCTCTCTCTGCAAGGTGAAGTCTTGTTTCACATTGAATATAATCCTTCCTCACTTCTAGCATGAGACTGTCCAGAAGAGAAAAGGCAGAGCTTTTCCTGATGTAGAACAGCTGCTCTAACTCATTGATTCACATGCGACACCCAGAAACCTGCATAATGCTGCTTTGTTACAGATGCTGTAACACAGAATGTGAAAAGCATTGCACACTGCATTAGCCCTTCAAAGTTTCTACCAGAACCAGGACAGCGTAGTGAGCAGGTAAAAACACATTATGGGATAAACTCTTCACTGGGCAAATGACAAACTAAACATTCAATGCAGACATTATATCAACTTATTTTGGTATTTAACTAGAGGACAACTGAGGTAGAGTGAAGAAAGTTTTCCACAAGAATGCACACAACACACTTCATTGTATGTACATGGGTCTTCAGTTAACGTACACTGATGCATTTCTTGTGAATTAGATGCAAGATGCAAGCTTACTTTTTCCTGAAAAAAGAGTATATGGAAAAAAACTTATGTCTTCAAGCACTGTAACTGAATGTTGCTACACTGACATCCCCAACTTCAATGCTACAGCAAGCATGGGCAACTCACAAGGAGCTGATGCTACTGCCTCATGCGCATGCAGAGTGAAATTCAGCCTTAAGTAGAAAGGTCTGTCTATCACCTAAGACCTCAAAAGACACTTTAGTTGGTACATATATTTAATGAATGAATTGCACCCCAAGACAGGGTGTATCAGCTCCAAAGTCTTGATCTAACAACTTCATTCCTCCAAAGGAACCCCAAAACCCAAGATATCAAGAAGCAGCTTTTATTCTTGGCTAGGTGTAGCTGTGAGAATTAGAACATGATAATAAATCTAAACTCTGATGAAAAATTGCCAGAGGCCCATAAAGCTGCCAAAGTACAGTAGGCAGGCTTTCACATAATTGCAAGTCTTATTTTCTCAAATGCCCAACCTGATTGGCCAATTAAAGTGTTTAATTCTCTGAGAAAGAGTCTATCATTAACTGCAATTTGTTATAGTCTCACTGGTCCTTTCATGGGTGCCTCTGGAGAAAGAACTGTTATGTATTATCTCAATCTCCATATTATAATGTGGATTTTTTTGATTGCTATAAATAGAAATTGATTCATAAGGAGAATAATGAATTCATTGCTAGTTCTTTACCAGCTACTTAATGACTGTTAAGATACATTAAACATCCTTAGCCCTACACTGGGACTGAGCTTATTCTTGGCTAATATATCTGACTGTATTCTGCACATAGTGCATTAATGCTAAGTGAAAAATAGTCTCAGTGACTACGAATAAATTTTAGAGTGCTTCATTTTATCATAAATATTAACATTGATCATTATAAATGTATTCCAAAATAGGTGATCATATTGACTAGATAATCTATCATCATTAAAAAGAAAGAGGGAAAAAAATGCAACCAAAAAAATCCCTAAGCCCCCAAGCCATTTCATCATATATTCTCACCACGCTCTCCTGGTTATTCTTATGTGAGAAAGCTTGTCACCATGCTAGATGCTGTTCAAGTTAAAGGTGCTTTTCAAGCTGTACTACTTGCTGGCTGATTTGCAAGATAGTATAAATCCATTTGTATCTTTACTTTTGTCAGACCTCACTTTCACACATCAGAATAATTACCAAAGTGTATTGACCGCCACATTTAACTTCAGTTGCTCTAGGGTCATAAAAGACCATATCCCTTGCTCTTACCCTGTCTCTCCTTGCAGAACAGAATGCAAAGATTGAGCCCGGGATCTGAGATGACACACAAACTCCTCAATCTTCTCTGCTATACAGGTGCTTTCTTATGGCAGGCTTATGGGTCTACAGGGAAAGGTGCTGCAAAGGTGTCCAAAAAAAGCCTAACATCTGGCCATTGCAATAGGGTGAGCAAAGGGGACAGAAAAATACTGTTGAAGGTTGTGTGTCTCTTACTACAGTACTCATTTCCAACTCTTGCATTTACAAGGCCCAAGGAGTATCTGTTATACTACAACACCATAAATCCATAGTATGCATTTTTAAAGAAAACAGAGTAGAACTAGGCAATATGGTCTACAGGGAAGGTCTATGATGTAAAATTACACTACAGAACATTAGCCTGCATAATGTATACTGGTACTGGGAACAACCTGGAGGCCTGTCTGTGATTGTTTATGAATTCAGCATGAGACCTCATTATTTGTTATATGTACTGGGTACATACAGGAACTAAGGAACTTAGGCACAAGCTACTGAAAGCAGGTTGGTATTTTCTAGTGGAAGTGATTTCTGCAGCCAGACAATTGCTCCAGGAAACTTTGCTTTGATCATTCCTATCTTTCCTCACAGGGCTAGTGCCAGCTCTACCTGACCTGCCTCCTACTTGCTCATGCTAAAACAGGGTACCCTCTGAACTGTACCTCTTTTGCTGGTAGCTAACCACTTGCCCAGCTCCTAACAACATAGAGCGGTTCCTTGTATTTCTTCTAAGGTCCCTCCTCATCAGGTTATAACAGTATCAGATTTAGGCAAAGAACATCTGTCTGTGACTTCCACATGCTCTTGTTAATACCCACAATATACTTTCTGCTATGGTACCTTTTCTCCCACTGATCTGATCAATGTCAAATTAAATGTATCCTTGCAATTTTTAATGAAATTCATCCATGGCATTTGAACATGGTACAGAGAGTCAAAGCTTTACTTTGCTTAGTCCTTCAATATATCATGAAAAGATGGAAATAATAAGCCTTGTAACCTGGAGAAAATATATATACCATTTATGAATCAAAGAGAAAGGAAAGTCTTTAGTCAATATTCCTGAGGCAAAAGCGTTAAAAGTATATATTACCTTGTGCATATTGTATTATACACAACAAGGAACTGACACAGCTTGCTGGCAAGTAGCACTAGAAACATGCATGTTAAGAATTACTGTCTTAGTTTATTGAAGCACACACTCTTTCTTGTATATAGTCACTAACCAGTGGTAAGCCAAGAACTGCAATCCTAGTAAAAGCCGCTATTTGCTAAATTGGAGAGTATCACATTCAAAATATATTCTTTTGTAGCTGTAACAGGGCCCGTATCCTACAAAAGCTGCTTGCATATAACAGCAGTAGAAATAGGAAGAAAATACTGGAAATCAAAGTATTCAAATCTGATTCAAATAAAGCCAAGGAAGCCACAGTAACTAATTATTTCACATCACAAAATGTACTCTTGTGTAAAATCTGGAGTAGCTAAAGAAGCAGCAGATAGTACGAAAATAGACCCTTCCTGGTGCCCCTCAAAGTGGAAATTTATGCAATAGACAGATAGGGTCTAATGTTTACACAGCATTGAAAATGATGTATCCCAGCAAAACCCATTTAAAATGTCCAGAGACTGTTAGTGTAACAAAGACTCTGATTGCTAAGTGCCATTTATCTGACAGGGGGATATGCAGGCTTCAGTAACATCATTTGCATTTCCCTCTCCTTTCTATGCCTTCTTAAAGGCAGAGCTCAGTACACAGTACCAGAAGAAAGATATATGACCCTAAATAATACTGCTCACAATTGCAATGCCTTGGTTTGCGGCAGTATCTTTCCAGAGGATGCTTAAACCCAAAAAATATCAGCATTTATCAGCAGATATGCTATTATCAAGTGAGATGTCTATTCTATTCCAAGAATAAAGACTATTTCCAATATTGGAGCTGTCTCAGGAGCACTGATGAATGTCTATCTTCCTGCAGAGGTGTGAGAATGGGCAACAAGCTCAGGCATAAGAGTGGATGCTAGGCAGCAGGACTCTTCTGGGCTCTGCCACCAGCCTACTGGGGTATCCAGGGCTAATCACTTCATTTATCTGAACCTCAGATGCCTTAATGATATGATAGAGCTAAGAATTAGAGCTGCCTGAAAGCTTATGAAGAAAAACAAAAACAAAAACAAACAAAGGAAAAGCAAAGAAAGAAAGCCTTGGGTAGAACAGATGCTGTTTGCAAGAAAATTCCTATTTTTGTATAAATGTTTTGACTGTTACAACAAAAAATTGCACAAGGCAGTTTGTTGGGCTTTTTGTTTCTTCTTAAGCTTTTAAGGCAGCCAAATAAGAGCCAAATATTGTTACAGAACAACTCTCTCTTGACAGTATAGTTATGCTCAAGTCGTAGTCCAGCTGACAGCATCCTGACTTTCACAGGTCATGTTGGTCACACAGGTGGAGAAAAGGTCAAGTTGTGTTGAAAGCACATTAAAGTCCTACGCTGAACCATTTTGCTTCCACTTATACAGACAAGACTAAACTGAGCTGCGTCAAAGTTAAATCACTTTTATTTGAGTCAGTGACTCAGACATCAAATAAAATGGAGAGATGATGATACCTAAAACCTCTTTTTCATGGTGCCAGACCCCTGCTTATTAAATCCTTGTTTAAACACCATTGCCACTATCTTCAGTTTCAGGCACGGTGAAGACTTCTAAAGAAGCAAGGAACCTAAGGCTGTCTTAACAGACTATTAAGACCAAACATAATCATATTTTAAACTGCTTTCCTATTCCAACATAGAAAAGTAGCCTTTCTGAATTAAATACTACAGCACTGGCTACAGCTACAGAACATTAAGAACATACAGTGTTTGAATGTTTGGACACCCAGCAGCACTGAAAACCTATTATTAGCATTGGGGAGAAGAGACAAAGGGATCTTCAGCCATGGACACATATTTCATAGCACTTTTCCCCAAATAGTTTTAATGGACATGGTTCTTCCCCCCCCCCGACGGATTTCATTTGAATTGCCCAGAGTAAATGAATCTGATAATGAGGGTAAATTATTCTGATAATGTTTCCTCTGCTTTTGGTGGTCTCTAATAGAGCTATTATTTCCAAATAGAACTTCCAAATAACAGTGGAGATGAGAGCCCATCAAACATCTGCTGTAAGCCTTGGGGATGCTAACTGGAAACAGTATCAGAGGCATTGTTTGAATAGGCAGTCAAGAAAATACCCATTTTGATAAATGTACAGCCATTAGTCTCAATCATAACTTCCTTCCAAAACAAGGATCTTGGTAACTAAGCACTTAAACCCAGATGTATACGCTGCTTTGGACCTGCTCACAATGTCTCTTCCAAAACAGATCTTGTTGGCTACTTTCTTTGACCTGTCCAGAAGAACGGACAATAATCTGAAGTATCCTAAAGGCAGATAATTAGTCTAAATTGTATCTAGGCACAGAACAGAAATTAAAGGTATTTCTCTTTTCCAGTAGAAATCAGCTACGGGAATTATTCATGTAAAGGAGGAAAAGTGTTGGTCATTTGACATAAATCAGTTGCTTTTGATGTTTGCAAAACAGAGCAAGATCATAACTTATGAGCAGACTGAAATTACAGCTGAATAAATTTATAGACCTGTTTTCATTGATTTTAAAATGGGATTGTAATGTCTAAAAGCAATCAGCTGCTGGTTTTGGTCCACTTCTACCCAATCACTGCTTCAATTGATGCATCTCCTAAAAATACTTGAAACTGAAACTGTCAGATATTAACAGTATCTCTTCTTCTGCTATTAGACAATATCCAATCAGTGATTAGGGGTAGCAATGAAGCTTCTTAATTCAATGACTGCACAGCACCTATCTTTCCCATTTTGCTTACTGAAGATCCAGCTGTTTCTGGTTCATATCAACGCACTTCAAAGACTGGCAAGTATAGCTAAAAAGCTAAAAATAGGAATACTCTGAACCCCACATCAGTCACCCTTTTGTAGTACAAGAATTTCAGACAGTCCTTGAATGGAGCAGAAATACAGAATGAGATTTATTTTTAATACGCAGGAGACACACTGGTAACTGTTATGTATGTTCTCCAACTGACAAAAAATGACACCCTTATTGGGGAATGGGTTGATTCTTGGGCTACTTTGCCTCCAAAAGAATTATCCTGTACAGGGAGATTCTTTTATCCTTCTGCAATCCTCAAGCCAATACCTGCCTGTAAAGTAGCTTAGGATGTTGTCTATGGAAGCAAACAGGTCAGAGGGCTTTTTTTCCTTCTGTCATGGCTTCTTCTGTGAGGGCATGTTCATAGTGAAAATTTAAATTAATAAAGCAGATGGGAAACTCACATCAGAGAGAACAGGTTCACATTGATTGATACTGAGATCTGTGCCTTTCTTGATGAGAAAAGTGGTGACACATACCACATCAAAGTTTATGTAATAATTACTGTATCCAAAGAGTGTTCCTACTCTATGGATCTCACTGGTGGGACTGCATAAAGATGAGTTAGTACATATTGAGCAACCTGGTCTAGTGGAAGGTGTCCCTGCTCATGGCAGGGAGGATGGAACTAGATAATCTATTAAGGTCCCTTCCAACCCAAACCATTCTATAATCCTATGATTCTATGTAGGTTTCAAAATGACTGCACAGCAAAATCAACTCAGAGCTAAGTAGGCCTGATATGAGTAAAACAAATGTTATTAACTTTAAAATGTCTTAAAGAAGTGTCTGAGTACTGACTTGCAAGAGCTGAGAACTGTTTTACCCACAGTGTATGCATGACAACTCTGCACATTGTATAAACTCAAGGCAGTTTGTTTCAATCACTGTTACTTTTAAATACCTGTAAATAGGGCTACTTGAAGCAGTGACTGATTACTTTATGCCTTTATTCAACTGAATTCTGAATTGCTGAGTTCTATTGGCACATGTGCTCTTAAATCCCCATGTTTATCCATGAACAGCTGCCACAGAACAATTGTATTCATGTACAACGAATACAAACCTGAAGCCCAGACCAAATCAATTTTTGTTAGGTCTCTGAGGGCATTGGCAGCCATGCCTGCCCCTGCACAGCTTCCCTCAAGGCTCCCATAAGCCTGTCCAGGTCCACATTTCAGCCCAGCCTGGGGCCATCATTCCCTGCCCCAGTGATATCAGAGCAGTGCCAACAGCCCCTGCTGCCCCTGCTAGTTCTATAATGGGACATTTTGATGCTGTCAAAAGGAGGGCACACAATATCATGGGCAATGCATGGTCCTCAACATAGGGACTACAGGAGGCATAGCATTAGAGACTATGAGGGCAGTGTTGATGCCTCTTCCACTTTTCTGAGTAGAGGTGTTCCTCTAGATCTATCTATAAGTCTAAGAAACTGCTCTGATTTATGGACACTTACCCAGCTGCTATCAGCTTTTCTAGGATACAAGTTTCTGCTCTGTAATGTGCCCAGGTCGTTCTCTCTTCCTCAGTGGGGAAGTAGTATGGAAAGCTGAGATGTGCTTTTAGGTGAGGAGATACCCCTAGGTTCTTCCAACCTCCTTTCTGCTATAAACAGAGACCAAAAGGGCTGCAATCTAGCCTAAAGTACTTTATCTGACTTGTCTCTTAATAAATACCACAGTCCCAATAGCAAATTCTTGCAGCGAACTATTTATGGTCAATTCACAGCCTGAAGAATAAATGCCATTACAGAATTAAAATGCTTTTGAATTACAAAGCTGGAGAAACTGTGTTCGGCTTTCAGGGAGGCCACAGAAACAAACAGAACAAAAGAAGCTGCCTTCCTCACACAGCCTTTACTTGCAAACTCCTCTGAGGGAGAAGGAAAATCAACACCAGCACCACTCCCAGGGATCTGCTACAGGTCAACAGGGCCCATAGGGCCCCCAGAGCCTGCCTGGGAGCATTTACACTTCCCAGAACTCGCTTCTGCCTAAACTGGCCTCGGTCACTTCTGTGCCTGTTTGTCTCTTGGGGCTGGTTTTCCTTCTTCAATCCCTGCTGGGTGTGGATTTACTACTGGGAGCAATAATATTGAGCAAGGAATGTAGCCCAACATTTTATTGCCCTGTGCATGTTTGTGCACACAGATGATTGTCAGCTCAATCTCCTTTTATTTGTATTGGTTTCCCACCATGGAAACTCAGGATATGATCTGAGGAGGACTATCATACCTGCATTTCCTGGATGTGATCAGATTTTCTAGCCAGAAATTCTATCTCACAGGTTAAAAAGGGGAGTTCAGGCATATTCCTAGGATCTCTTTCCTTTCCTGGGAATGAGTCAGAACAGCACTTGTTTCTGTCCCGATAGTGTCACTTGACTATGCTGCATAGTTGGTCACTATGCACATACAGGTACACTCTATTGCACATTCCTAGTGGGTTCTGCACATCTTGATTACATCAGAATTACTGTGCATGCACAACCCTCCATGTAATGGATATGCAGGGCCTTCAGCATCTCTACAACATGCTGGAGTCTCCACATGCATGCAGCCCAACACAAATGCTTATCAATGAATACTTATTCAGAGAATACCAGAAAACAATATAATAGCCTCCCTAAAAAATCAGAATAAATTTGGAATATATTTAAAACTATCTGAATGTAAGTCCAGGGTATGGATCTACACTTTAAGTCTAGCATTCTTGGGTATTCATTTAGCATATTGGCACTCTGATGGCTAAAAGGATCTACCTATTAGTCTCTGTCCCAAGGACTGTGGGGCATGCAGAAATATGAGAGAAACCAGCACTGAAACTAGGCTGTCCAAAACATGACAGCTCCAACTCCCAGAGATTTGTAGGTCCCTCTTCACTTTTATCTCAAAACTATGGTACAAATAGATCTGAAATCACTGAATTTACCTGGTTTCCATGGCATGACTAAAGGACTATCCCTATTGATAAGTTATGTTGTAGGGAAATAGTTCCCCCACATGAAGTGAAGCCGTGTTTACTTGAGCTAGAAACAGATGAGATCTCAGTAATAAGATGATGAAATGTGAAATTGATATTTTCTGAATTGGATAGGAGTATTAAAGCTGCTTTAGCTCTGCCTGCTTTCTGGTCTACCTGTTACACAGCAAAATCCTTCTGTCCTAGGCTCAGTTTTTCCCTAGGTCCATGACACTGATCAGTCTAGGTCGAGATGCTAGATGCATACTCTACATCTGCTAGACACAACTGTTCTTCTCTGTCCCATCCGTATTTTAATCCTTCACATGGAACCATATGAAGCTTCATGTGCTCACAAATTAACCTTCGCTCAAATGAGATTTTCCTCAATTATTAAATGGGCTTTCGCTTTCCCCTCCCTTTTTGATTCTTTTCTGCCTTTATGCTCCAGGGAGATTTTCTGAGGACTTGTGTGAGGATTACAAAGGCAATAAGCGGATTAAGCAAAAGTAGCTTTTTGATGTACCCATCATAATACAAATTAGGATTGTTTGTAACTTTATTCCTTTATCGGTTATTACTGAGTGTATGCTGATGTACTGTGAGGTCTCTAAATAAACAAAGAGGGCCAAAGGTAATTGAATTGTTTTAATTGGCACATAACTGAACACACTTACCAATGGAGAGACCATGTGTACAATATTGCTAATAAGCAAAGTTTGTCTTATTATCAAAAGAATCTCTGGAAAAGGGGGTAGTCTTGTGCAGAAGGACACAGGGCTAATTTATCTGTGAAAACAGGACTGTTCCTGTCTTTGATGGTTTTCTGGGCTTTTTAGTTTGTAAACTCTTTAGAGCAAGGAGGATCTTCTCACCTAGCCCAGAAGAGTGGGATAGGAGCTTTTTGGAGACCTCCAAATGTTCACCCTCTGTTAATTAAGAATAATATTATTTAACATTTCTCCCTGTATCTGTTGGGAAATCTACTGTATATACTCACTTCATAGTGCATCTAAATAACAATGAAAGTTCTCCATCCTATCACCAGGAAGCCCATTTGTCCTGCTGAACCCAGGACAAATGTAAGTGTGAGCATTTTATTTTAGACTCTTCTACTTTTGCCCCTGCTGCACCTGCTATGTTCAGGGAGGATGTTGGTGCCTAGACCTACCAAATGACAGACCAGAGGTCGCAGAACTTACTCAGTTCCTCTGACTTCAGGCACTCCTGTATCTTTCAGACATGTGTAAAGAGAGAGGGGTGGAAATTAAAAATTAATTGCTCTATTGATGGAATGAGTACATATGCTAGTGTTTGATTGCCCAGCGGAAGCGGTCAGGCAATTATTTTGCAGTGGTATTCACATTGCTGAGAATGTTAATAGGAAGGTGCGGTGTACTGCAGTGTTGTTTCTGCTAATGAATTGCTGAGAGAATTATTTTTAGATCGTGGATAAGTGTGAGAAAGTGAACTCTAAAGCTCTTCAGGGGAAAAAAATCCAACACCTTTTTCAGGTTTAGTGGCACTGGATGCCATTCCCCTTATCTCCTGATAAAAAATACAAGTGTAAATGGCAAGCCAAGCCAGTGATGACCTCTGACTTCCTTGAAGATGCTGTGACTCTTTCAAAAGAGCACTAGGAGAACAGGCTGAATGACTAAGTGGTAGTCTGTGCCCTCAGGAAAATCCTAAAGACGGTGTTGAAATTGCTGAACTTCCCCAAGGGCGGGATGAGTTGTACTGAGCAGAGATGCTGGGATGTGCATAACAACAGTTCTGCCCCACTCAGTCACCACAACAGGCTCCTTCTCCACATCTGACACTGAGGGGAGGAGAGGAATGAAAAAAAATTATCCTCTTTGGCTTTCTGCTCCTTGAAACCTGAGCCGATTTTGAAGTGTATGTCCATGTTTTCCCTTCTTTGCTTCTCTGCTTCTTGTTTTCAAGCGCATAGGTGTTAGCCCAGGGGCAGCTGCTGAAACCCACTGTCCTGACCTAGGAAAATATTCTGGGTTGGGAAGGTCAGAATCCATAATCCCTTTACTGACACCCAGCCTCAGAGACTGCTGCACTTTTTTTAGACCCTCTCTGTGGGGGGCAGCAACTGGTCTACGGATAAGGCTTACAAATGAATGTAATTCTGTGTGCATTCCTGTCCATCATCTCGTAGCTTGTGCTGTCTCATTTCACTGTGGGGTGATGAGGCAGAAGATGTTCCTAGGTGAGACTGGAGACAGTACTTTATGCACGTCAAGGATTACTTGGCACAAGTATCAAGAGTGAGACATGGTTTCTCAATGCAAATATATAAATAGCACACCCACCTATACATATACTATAAATAGACATCCATCTCACATCCTGTCAAGGTGTTTAAGGTTTTACATAACAAGTCAGCAATAATAACATTAAAATATACTATAATTCAGGCTGTCAGAAAGGCTGATTGTGACATTTCCACTCCTGCAGATTTCTCAACCAGAAGAAATCTTTGTGAGGACAGCAAGGCAGGCTGTTCACTGCTAAAGACTGGCTTCCCCTCTACTACCCCAGCTGAGACATGTGCCTCAAATGAGGAAACTCCTGGTCATTAATTTCCAAATCGGCTTAGGATCTCTTTCTGCTCTAAGTGAAAATGGCTGAGGTATAGCCAAGCTGGAGGAGACTTCTATCACACCCCGCAGACATTACTGAATATTCACTTTCTCTCTGGAAGCTGCTACAGGTCAAGTCTTCCTGATGCCAAGAATTTTCAGCTGAACATCCATGTAGTAATAACCACATAACCTCCATCCCTGTGGCTCGCACAGGCAGATTTGTTGTTGGTTGCTAAAGGCAGCTAGCTCTGATTGATGGTTTCTATGAACTTTCCACCAGCAGGGTAGGGCCTGCACTATCGCATTTTCAGGGCCTGGCAGGTTGGGAGAGGCAGTAGGAGAAAAATATGGAAACTGGAAGATGATAAAGGTACCTGCCCTAATCGTTCAAGTTCTTGTGAATGGCTTGTAATTACTGCAGTGAAGGGTGACAAAGATTCTGCGTGGAAGTTTGTAAGTGCATGCTGTATAAAGTAAAACAAAACAAAGCAGTTTGTAAAGCTCCTTCAAAAACATGAATATTAAAACCCTGTTCTTTTCACTTTCTCATACAAAAGTCATCCTGGTAAGATAAATCTCCTCTTAAATATTTATCAGAAGAAAAGCGAAACAGTATGAAAGAGATTTGCTCAAAACTTGTTTATCAGTCCTGGGTGTATAAGCTTATCTATCAGCCCTTCCGTGACTCTTGGCGTAGTCCTCCCTGTCTAGCCCATATACTTCAGATGATATGAAAGGATTTCAATGTGTTCTTGAAACATTTTTCTTCAGATTTATTCGACCAGCATTTTTCTTTAATATGCTTATTTGTCTCTTTTAACGTCTGCTTTACATTACGTAGCCTCAGACTCCTTGCATTCTGTGCAGATGAAAAGCACATGCGTTTCTACTCCTCCCTCGTTATAATGCTGCTTTCTGAAGAAAAGCATCTTGTGTTCTAAAAAAATCCTGTCATTACAAAGTTTTCTAAAACCTGTGGATGACTCATTGTGAAATAGTGAACAACACAATTTTCCCAGCTTTGCTTATGCCCATTCAATCTCTGATCTTTCTGCCAAAAGGGTGCAAACCACTTCTTGTAGGTGGGGCTGGAAGTTCTATTGTTAAGATTGCTTAAGAACATTAACCAAACATTAGATATTTTAGCTAAAATTTCCAAGCTGAATAGTTACCTAAACATGAATTACATGCGAAACTTTTAGCCAGAAGTTCCTCTTATCTCTAATATCAGTGCTAGGGTATATTTTACCTTGACAAAATATTCTGGTAATCTTTCTCAGAGAGATTTTAATGCCCTTACCCTTTGAAAAAGGGAACATGAAATTTGCCTCTGTGAAAGCCTGTCCCAATTTAACCACATTATGAGGCTTTGAAAAACTGCAGGCACCATCTGACCATATCCAGCAATTGCATCTCCCTGACCAAGAGGCTCCAGATTAACAGAATGGGGAGGTCCCTGCTTGCTCCTTCTCCTGGCCCCCTCCACATGTCAGTGCTCACTCTTATCATGCCCCTTCCTGGGCTTCCTTAACTCAGTATATTAATCCCATGCAAGGTGAGTGGATTAGATTTTTGCCAGTGATGAGAGGTAGTCCTGGGGGACAACAAGAGCCAATGAAAGATAAATGGTGGCAGAAGACCCTCTGAAAGAGGAGGTAGAGAGACCTCACAATTGCTGGCAGTGAGCTGTTAGATAAGCACACCTGCACATGTAAAACCCAGCTTCAGTAAAGCTTTACGGCTTGATTTTCTAAAGATCTACTAAAGCTCATCAGACCATGCAACTGACATCCTAGGGGCAAGCAGGCCTTTAGTTGCAGTTCTGGCTCCTCTAGTCTGTGGATGGGGCACAGGGGAACTCCTTCCCTCCTGCTTTCTCAGGCTCTCTCTGCTTCCAAATATACCCCATAAAAAAGGAAACTACCAGAACTGTACAGTGATATGAGAAGCAAGATGGGGAACAAGATGAGGAGATTGGACCGTGAGACAATATTTGGGACAGAGGACAGAGATTTGAGGCTTACAGAGGCTGGACAGATGCCTAGGATAGCAAGAGGGGACATGGACATGACATGGGGAACAGGACATGAAATTTGAGACTGGCCATCAGAGACTGAGATTTGGGGAGAAAAAAGATGCTGAGACTGGATGAGAAGTTGAGGAAGGATCAGTAGGGATGAATATCCATGGCATGGACAGGTGGGCTACACCACCAATGGCTATATAGAGGAGAAAGATGGCGAACTGGTGTGGGGAAAAGACAGGACTATGTGTACATATATACTGTCCATACTGTTTCCATTGCCATTAAGGAAATCAGGAGTTCGCTGTTTTTCTGCTGTCAGCAAATACCTGATCCAAAGTGCATCATGCCTCTTCAGTGGCAAGTTCATAGTCATTCTTGGCATTCCATAAGCCCAAAGCGCAGAAGTGCTTGAGCAGAGTAGAGGGTCCCCCTCCTGCTGCAGATCACTCAGGACAGCCACATGGCACTCTGTTAGCAAGGCTCGGAGGAGCAAGGGAAACACTAATCTGGTGCAAAAACAGGCATCTGATATTCAGAAAACTCCATTTCTCAGTATATATCTATAATATTATTTCATGCTCTTTATGCATATTACAAGGTTCATTAGAGTAATAGCTTTCTATTTCTGTCCTTGTGACCCTTAGTACACAGAAAATGGGTGTGAGAGAGGGACCAGTTTGGTCAGGTTTATTTAACAAGGTCATTGCTTTTCTACAGAAAAAGAAGTACAAGGTCATGGAAGTAAAGATGTGTTCACGGTGGCTGTAAGCAAGGGACCAGATAAAGGTTTCAGTGACTGTACAGTTATGGACTTTCCTGACACTTAAAAAATTGTCTCTTCTGAGTGGAAATGATCTTTTAATGGTTTGTTTAATGTTTGTGCTCAGTCACACTGTTACGCCATATTGCCATACTGACCAATCCCCAAAGGTTTAAAAGCAAACCTGACTCTCAAAATGCCATATTGGCTGCAAGTTCCCAAGATTTCCTTTAATTTAGTGGCCATGAGATGCTGTTTAAACTAAGCCATGGGACTGAAACAAATGAACAGATGAAACAAGTGCTTATATGACCTGTTTCAGCAGTTCTGCTTACCTTGCTACTTTTCAGCTGTAAATACATCAGCATGGATGCAGAGTAGATTAATCAGCCACTTTCAAAACTGACCAAATTGGTGCAAATCAGAGAGCAGACCTCATCTGAGGAAGCTAAGCTGACTTTGAGTAGGCTACCAAGCATTTTCCAAGAAGTGGCAACTTTGGATTTTTCCTCATCTGGAGCTGGGTTTCATCAGTGATTCAGAATTGAAAGTCTCTGTTCCATATTATTAACATCCTCAGCTATTTAACATTGGAGTAGTCTGTTTTTCCAAACTGCAACAATTAACAATTTCTTTCCCGTGCCAAAATGTATACGTAGGCTTGTCTTTCTGCTCACCTAACCAGTCAATGAACCCTCCAACCACTCCAATTAATATTGTCCTCAGCTAAGGCTTTATTTAGAAGAACTGCAAGAAAGGAATCAGAACAACCCAAGCCATTAGAAAAACAGCAAGGTCAGGTATTACCAATGCCTGGTGAATTTGGGGCTGAGGGAGAAAGCTGACCCAGTAGACAGAACGCTGAATTATTTTGAGCACTTCCTCGAGGGTGGATGTAGTTTAAATTAAACACCCAAACAATGTCCCTCACTTGTTTTCCTACCCCTCTGTGCCACTCTGTTTCAGGAAGGCCCTTGCTGCTTTCCTAAGCCCCTAAAATCCTGTTACTGACTATGTAATAGGTGCTACTGCAATGTGTGAGGATGGTGACGTTAGCCCTGTTGTGGCCAACCTGTCCGTGACGGAGTGACAACTCTTGACATGTGATTTTCAGCTCCCTTATTCCAGCTGGAATATACTGCAATTTTGAAGAGATTCTGTCTCTGCCTCAAACAGATCACCACCACTATCATCTGCTGCTCTTGACAATCCTATGAAGACTATTTCTCTTATGACCATATCAAGCGCAGATTTTGCACTCCAAAGCCCCTCAGTCATTGATTTCCATCACCTGCCAGGCCTCCCCAAGGCTGATGCCTTCAGCCTTTACCCTGGACAGCCCCCTTTCATTATATAGCTCACCAAATCCTTCCTTCACATTTCTCTCAGCAGCCCATCAGCTGCTCAGTGGCCATACAAACCATTTTTTGTGTCGTGTTTTATTAGCTAATATATCATACTGCAGCTACAACATGCAGAGTAGCATTTCACTGACTGCATAATTTCAAAACTGGACGCATCCATCTTTTCCCCAGTCACAGCTCAGTAAGCTCCTTTGAATGGCTGATGAGTCAAGAAGTTTATTATAAGACAACATACCAAGGTAAAAGCTATAAACACAAACCAAATTGCTTATGGCCATTGTTCTTTCTGGTACCAAGAGTAATACAACTTTTAAAGCTGTGTCTGATGGCCTGTTCCTGGCTCTCTCTTGTCTCCTCAGATTGTCATTCTTGTAGGCTTCAACAGAGAGCAGAGATGAGTTCAAATTTGCTAGAACAAAGTATGTCCCAGAAGTAAGCATGGATCTGGATGTCAAATTTGCGTATGTCTCTGCATTATTTTATAATGGTACATTTTGATTGTCCTGGACAAATTCCTCCCCCAGGTTTTCTATATCACTTAGCAGGAAACTAGCAGGGCGAATGCGCCAGCTCCCCATATTTTTGATGCAAAAAAATCATTTTTAATATTGGGCTTATAATGCAGAGAGGATCAATATAAGACCTGTAGAATCAGGGGAAAAGTCAGGTATACACCATTGCCAACACTGAACATTCAAATCCTGCAAGCTAGAGCTCAAAAAAGCATGTTATAAAATTAAATACTAAACATTTGAAGTTGTATTCAGCTTTTTCTGAGCACATGGAGTAGATGCTGCCTTTTGTGTACTGTTTGACTTCAGGACCAAGGGAACTAGAGAAAACAACAAATATTTTGATATATGTCAAAGTGACAGTTTTTAACTGCATCCTGTGTGTTCAAGGTGTGTTTTTAAGGAGACTGCAGAGGGTTACTAAGAAAAGCATACCCATTTTCTGCAGTATTTAATCACTATACAGGAACTGACTGCCACTGGAACAAAAAGAAAGGTTTTAAGGTGCTGCAAATTGTAAAAGGTTGAGAAGCATGCTTCTGGTGATTCTGACTCAAGCTTTCAATTATTTAAGTGATGTGAGGGCCCCAGTTCTACCAGAGTTAACTGGGATTTGTTCTAAATCCCACAGGTACTTTGGAAAGTTCAAAACCTGAGTTTCTGGATGAGTGGTTCCAACAGTGTATAATATGCAGAGCCCTAAACTTTTTCCTTTTCCCTTTCTATTTTTTTTCTTTTTTCTTCAGTGGAGGTGTAAATCCCTGCATATAGAATTTAAACTAATGCATAGCAAGCTAACATTTTTTGATTACTTTCTGCAGACCCGTTCCTGATAGTCCAGAGCCTTGGCATTTCCAATTATAAAGGCTGCCTTAGCTGTTAGTGACTTGCTCCTGTCCTTCAGCTAGTATTTCTGGAAGGGATTTCAGTGATCTTTTTTGGCTTGGGAGTAGTTAGTTAAACTGTCATGGAAATGATGAATGGAATCTGCACCCATGTGTTACCACAAAGATGCCTTGCAGACATTTCCTCAGAGTTTAAGGCATCTGGCTAGGACTTTCTTACGTCACCAAAAACAATAGGAGAATAGTAATGATTAGCAGTTGTATAACAGTAAACTTCTCCAAGGCATTTTTGCTTGGATGTTTATAAAGCTCTGCTGGAAGAAAAACAGTAATTTAAATAGGAAAACTAGGGAAGAGGTTAAATCGAAGTTGCTCGTTTAAGCCACAAATCCATCTCAAGCCAGAGCCCAAAACACAATTCTGATTCTGTGCTTGGATCAAAACTTCACAGTAGAGGCAATTTTATTTAGAAATTGGGAAAAGATGTTTCATTCCAAAGTCCTAAAGATTTTTTGAAAATAACACTGAAAAAAACATATTCAGTTCCTCTAAAAGCCATCTTACAAATCAAAACCTATGAGTATTAATTTTCCTGTGTGTCTTTCTCACCTTAAAAGTGACTAGACACCAGAAGATAAGGGCGTGAAACAGTTGGATTCATCCCTAAAACGAAACAAAACAAAACAAACTTGCACAAAAGGAAAGCAATACAAATGATTTCTTGGTGTTCCTTTTCAGCTCTTACACCTAAGGCCAAATCACTCCTTTCAAGGAAACATCCACAGGAAGGGAAAGGTTGCTCACCCTCTGAGTCAGGGTCTGTGGCTGAGTTGCTGCTGGCTAGCTGCCCAAATCCTTCCTCCCTGCTCCTCCCACTCCTAGGCAGGGCAGGAGGAGGCTGTGTGTAACTCATAATGTAGGATGATGGAGTTAAGAGTATGTCCTGAAGGAAAATATCTTTGCTCTGGCTTTTGGGACATGCCTTTCACATCCCATAGCATTCCAGCTCTGAAAAAAAGAGGGATTGTGGTTGTCCCTGACAGTGTTCAAGGACAGGTTGGATGGGGCTTTAAGAAACCTGGTCTAGTGGAAGGTGTCCCTGCCCATGGCAGGGTGTTGGAACTACATGACCTCGAAGGTGCCTTCTAACCCAAACCATTCTATGGTTCTATGACACTATTGGAGCTTCCCAGACTCTCTCAGGGGTTAAAACCAGAGAATATTTAGGGAAAAAGTTTGTGCTGATGATGCTTGTTATGAGCCAAAGATCTGGAAATGATTTGTGGTCTCAAAACAGTGGACATCAGGTAGGGCATTTAATGCTGAACTTTAGGAATGTTATTTTTAAATTCTTAGGACTGGTTTGGAAATGCAATAATTAACAAAATAATTTCAGCATGAAGCATATTTTCTTCATGTTCCTTATCTCAACCCTCTCCCTCTAGCCTAGTTTGGCATTCACAAAAGGGAAATCATTGTGTGGATTACCCAGCAGTAAGAAAAACTCAGCCTTCACAAGGGTACTGTCCCCTCCAGCCTCCAGCTCCACCCCCCCAGCCCTGGAGCGAGACGCTGGCAGGAACTTCCCTGCTTACACAATTTTGCTGATACATATGCCAAGTTCAAAACAAGACCAACTTCCAGGGCCTCTCATGCTGCCGTCTCACATCATCAGGCTTCATTCTTTCCTCCTTACTCTTAGCCGTAGGTTTTCCATCACAATTGCCTCTATTCAGGTCCTTCCCTTATTGCTGAAGCAATCTCCTCAGTTCAGTGTTGATTCCAAAGGGGATTTTTCCCCTTCCTCTTGCTGCTTAACAGCTCTGCTGTCAGAGTTTCTTGATGAAAGCAATGGATCTGCAGGGATAATCCCAGTGCACTGGGTGAGGCTGAGGGACCAGCCTTCCTCCAATTCACAACTGTCACCTTGACTCTGCTGATGCTGCTGCTTTCCTGTGTGTTGTTCTTCCAGCGCCTGTTACACTCGAAGCACCTCACTCTCCAGCCAAGTCATTAGCCTCAGTGTCTCATCGTTTCACTGATGGTGTCTGCGTAGTGGTCGTGGTTTGAGACTGTCAAACCCATGCAGCCGCTCTCTCACTCACTCCCCTCTCTTTCTTCCTGAGTCTGAGGGGATGGGGAGGAGAATCAAAAGAATGCAACTCCCACAGGTTGAGATAAGAACAGTTTAGTAACTAAGG